>VOPJ01013254.1:0-89390 GCA_014673585.1 Semibalanus balanoides | reverse complement strand
CAGGTCACCATTTCACGTCACGTGACCTTACCTCCAAAAATGTTTGTGGTCGTGCCGAAGCCGCAATGTTTGTCCGAGATATTTGAACCTTCCAGGATTTCATAAGGCAATAATTACATACAATTTACTTTTTTAAATAGGCAACCTAAGATCAGGCCAATTTTGTAACCTCTCATTAGAGGAGTGGTTCCCAACCTTTTTCGGTGGATTCCCCATTTGTCACAAGCTGATGCCACCAATTCCCCCTTATAGTTTTATCTTTACATCATCTTAAAATGTATTTTGAACATACACAAATTGCAGGGTAATCCCGTCCATCAGTGTATTTTGAAGGACACTAGTTACAAGCACTGCAGTTAGTCACAAGTAGCCCTTGTGCTGTCAATGCGAGATGGTTGTGTCTGCTTCTTCGCCGCCAGTTTTTCGATTGTCAGATCAGTTTTTTACACACCAGAGGTGTGCTTCGACGTCTTTGAGCTTGTTTCTTTTTCCGTTTTTAATGTCTCAAGAGCTGAGAACGCTGCTCGCAATTAAATGTGAGAAAAAATGGAATTATTGATGCATTGCATTTTCCTTTAGATTTTGGGGGCATATGAGTTGGCATCTTTAACCCCATCCTTCCTTATCGAGCACTGAGCTCTCATTGGCCTCGGGCTGAATGTCATGCCATTAACTCCTGCAGATCGCTGGTACCTCATCCACGAGCACTTGAAAGGGTCTGCGAGTAAGCGCATAGAGTTGTCGTCAGGTCGTCTGTATAGACCTAGGGGAAATAACCGGTCTTTCCTTTGAGGAGCTAGGTATGTTACCAGGTGTTATGATATTTGTTCTTTCAGCTCGAGTTCCTTAATCTGGGAAGTCTGCCAACCCCCCCCCCTGTGTCCAATTATTCCCTAGTGGGGAATTCCCCAGCTGGGAACCGCCTGCATTAGAGTCAATGGGAAAATAAACAAATGTTCTTTTTAACAAATATGCATTAGTTCAAGTAAAATTATTTCATATAAGGTATTTTAGCTATTATTGATGACCTAGGTGCGATTTGTTGCTCAGTGGACCTCTGAAAGGTCCATCTGAGGTCATCTCACGTCACAAACACTTGTTTGACAATAACTGTTGATATACTAAAGATAAAGACGTCCGAATGACAATACTGTGTTTTTGTCTCGTAGAGACGCATCACCCCATATGCAACATGACCTACATGGGTCACAAAATGACCTTAACCTGTGGTCAAATTCTGAGATTGCTCTAACCCAGTCACCATAATATGATCAAAGTGTCTTATGAGACAAACACGATGGTGTTAAAGTTAAGTTCTTTATGGTTCAACCGATAAGAATGAAAGTTCACAACATCTTCGTTAAGCAGAATGTATCGTGTCATTTGGTTACCACTTAAGCCTTAATGCTATTACCTCAGAAAAACATTGGAGGGCACAGTGGTGATTGCATGTTGTCCATGAGCTGTCGATTGTTTTGTTTCCGTTTTGTTCCTAGCTAAGCATAGGTCCGGATATATTTAGGGGTTTCTGAAGCAAGTCATATACTTGGAAAATTTGACCTCTGATGACCTTTTGTGACCTGAATTTGAACCCGAGCCAAAAACGACAAAATACTTTATTCGACATGATTTGTGGCGTGCTAATCGAAACGTGTTGCTCTTTTATTAATGCCGTCTACTCCCGCATAAATATACAATTTAGAAGGGGACGTTTAGACGCCCCGCCACGACTATCGATCAGAGTCCAGCTAGTCTTTTTGCCTTTTGTGTGCCTATGATTGGATCTTATTTTGGCCCCCTAGTGGTTTTCCCTTAAAATAGGCCCTGGGAAAGCCATCCATACAAAACATTTGGACTAAGTTTATAGAAATAAAAAAAGTATAGTAAATGTCACAGTGAATTACACACTACCATCCCGCGGCCACGAATTGATCACGAATAAAGATATAGTTCAGTAAACATGTCAGCTGTCGCTTATCTTGCGTGTATCTACTGTCCAGAGGTGTGACCTCGTGTGACCCGACAGTGCCTGTCAAGTGGATGGCGATCGAGTCTCTGGAGGCGCACATCTACACGTGCAAGTCGGATGTCTGGAGCTTCGGAGTCCTGCTCTGGGAGCTCGTTACACTCGGTGAGATCAAGGGCACCTGAATATCAGAGAAGAATCAGAGAGATGAGTAAACCTCACGGAGCACAAAGCTCTATAGAGCTTTGTTCTCCGTGAGGTTTACTGAAAAATACGCAAATGCGTACTATTCATGCGAATTTGGCGCAATGTATTTGGGTTTTGTGGGTTGTTGTCGAGTGGCATGAAACTACATAGATATTCTACTGTTATATTCATGCCACTCGACAACAGCCCACAAACCCAATTACATCGCGCCAAATTCGCATGAATACGCAAATACGCATTTGCGTATTTTGCATGCGCAGCTGTAAGGCTACGGGATAATCGGGAACTCATCCACGAGCCGGTTGCCCCGGGATTCGAACCCGGGACCTTATCACATGGTATGCGAACGTGTTACTACCGAGCTAACCGGTCCACCGAATCTTAAGTATCGAAAGCATGGGAGGCCTATAGGTCCGAGGATTGTCGCGGTGTTAGTGTTATAACCCATGATGTGAACTCTGTGTCGGGGCAGGAGTTCATACGTTTCGGTTCTGGTGCGGTGAGCTTCCGCTAGTTTTTCTCTCTGCCTCTCAGCTTTTGTGACTATTTTGGGGAGCGTTTCACCAGCGTTTTACCACTCTTAACCGCGCGGCGTAGGGGGGGTAAAATATTAACCCTCACGTATTTCCGCAATAATTGAAAACGGTAACAGATTTAACGACGTCAAAGTTTCAGTACCTTATTGTCAGCATCAATTGGACGTCACCTAAAAATTTCATCGAAAAAAGTTGAGAAATTTGGGAGATAATGACATTTTGATGACGTCATGTCATGCCATTTTTGGTTGAATAACGATAAATGTTTGATTTTCATCGTAGAAAACATGCTTTGAAGCAAAATTGCAAACGCGAAACTGTAATAAGAAAGGAAACTTAATTTCTCTACAAGATGCAATTTCGGCTTTCCAAAATTGTGGGTTTTTTTGACCCCCCAAAATCCAAAAAAAACTGATTTTTCAGAAAGTTTTCGCCAAAAATTGAAAATTTCAAGGTATCTAAAAAACCGGAATATATATATGAGATACCAAGTGTAATGAGTACAGATCGAATTCAACGTAATAGCTTCGTTTTTCAGTGACTGATTGCTCTCCAAGCATAAGAGGTAATGACATCATTTTCAAAATAACGTTTTTTTGGATTTTTGACCTGATACAATATATAAATGTCATTTTTGTGTTTATAGACAAAACTAACCTAAGAAACATGCATTGGTTTATTCATATTCGTCCAGTTTTCAGTTTGACCCTAGATGACTGATCTTGACTTTGACGGGGTCCAGTTGTAAAATGATGTTTCTATCGTTTCTTACGTGCAAAATGACCCCTAAAAATGTGTCACAAGGCTTTATTTGACCTCTTCGTGACAGTGACTTTTGTGACCTGACTGAAACCTTGACATTGCATGCAATTTAGTTTTACTTAATGCAATAGATTGTATAACACCTTGAAGAGTTATGTGCATTGACAGTCTTAATCAAAGGATTTTCAATTGAAAGTAATGAACCATTAACTCAATTTAACTCGGAACTTTCCATGTGACTGAAACCGTGACCTACATTTGACTAACTTTGAAAAATTTCGGTATGCATTCGATTCGTTTCATTGAGAGCTTTCGATCGCCGCCTTGCGCGTCTCGCTGCGTTAATTGGTTCGGAAGATAAGAGGGGGGGGGGGGTAATATTTTCCCCTCCTACGCCGCCGCGTTCGCGAGAGACCCCTACGCCGCGCGGGTTAATAACGACCTCTGATTCGAATGAGACGTGAAACCTGCCTTTCAAGCTGTGAAGGTTTCATCTTGAGGCAGGTTTCAAGATGAAACCTGCCTTTCAAGCTCCAGAGAGGTCTGGTTTATCAGAACAAACCGTGGCCGTGTCACGTGAGATGGCAGCCCTACGTAATGACGTCATCACACAGTATCGGCTGGATCTTCGCAATACGTTCTGGGTCATCTTTGAAGAGTGTTCTTTCAGTTCCAGGATCCTTGGAAGACTTACGTTATGCTGTTTTCTGTAAAGCTCTGGCATTCAATGCCCGGCTTCAGTTTCGTCCTCTTTTTGTATTGCTTTCTTGAGAAACGCAACGAGATTTTGCGTCGATTTTATTAGCTTGTCCTTTTCAGAGAGGATGTCCATTACCGTAGCACGCGAACCGTTATATGAGCACCACTACAGTCCGACAGGGCGTTATGACGGCCTGTTGGCTGTAACTGACACCCTCAATGATCCTCCCCGCCCCACCCCCGCCCCCTCCCTCCCCGTCTAACGTGTATGTCCATCTGCAGGGGCGACTCCGTACCCGGGGGTGACTCCGGAGCGACTGTGCCACCTCCTCAAGTCCGGCTACAGGATGGACCGGCCCCCCAGCTGCACCCAGGACATGTAAGGCGCGGTACATCACGGGATGCACGTGTCAGGCGCCGTAGACCCAGGGCACTATCACGGGATGCATGTGTCAGGATCCGTAGACCCAGGGCACTATCACGGGATGCACGTGTCAGGTTCCGTAGACCTAGGACACCGTCGTGCCCACTGGAGACGTGCTTTGGGCGAGAGAAGGCTCCCATGCAGGCTTGTATGCTGCACAGACATGATAATACGATTGCACGGAACGTGCATGGTAACTCATGGCACCGGTAATGTAATGTGAAATAGAGTAGAGAGGTTGCGTAAGACTTGTCGCAACGTAACGAGGACTGGCAGAGTCGAAAGTCAAACATCCCAATACATTTTTGTGTTGAATAAATCACAATGGTGTTTGTCACCTACCGTTCCCGATAGTCTGAGGGATCTTGGATAACCCACAACCCAGTTGGTAGGGCGTTGGGCTCGGAATACATGGGTCCCGTGCTCGAGTCTGGCTACTGTGAGGTCACTGCCCCCCCCCTCCCCCCGTCTGGGTCACCGTGATGAATGGCTGCAGGCACATTGTCGTAGGCCACCACCTCTGGTCATCTGATATATCTGCTCAGACATGCACTGTGTAGTGTGTATTGTGTTCTGACTAGTGATGTAATTTTCCCGAATTTCCTGACCAAAACCAGTCCAATACCGAACAGCAGGCATTTTGGTTGTCCAAATATTGACCGATTTTTTTAGGCCAAAAATGTCCAATATTTGACAGATTTTCAAATAGTATACTTATTTATACTCACTGGCAAAAATAACTTTGTTAAAGGGAATATAGCACCTTGGGAAAAGTATGTAGAATGATGGAGAAGAATGCAAGGCCGGATCCATAGTCAGGGGCCAAAGGGGCCATGCCCCCCCTTTCAGAACCACCCAAGATAAGTCGAGCGCAAATTTGACGACTTCCTGAGTTTGCTGCGTAATAACTAAGATCTTTTTCACTAGATGAAAGTTTTGTTTTTACAATCAGGTTATTTGATACATAAGCATGCGAAATCCGATGGTTTTCAGAATTATGCGACTCAATTTTTGGGTATTTGCCTCCCCCTCAAACTGTCAAAATCATCACTTTCTGGATCCTGCCTATGTCAGAATGTACGCCGTCTTGTGGTGCAAGTACGTGAAGTATTGCTGCCTGAACAGGATATGACCATGTTTCTCACAAATGAATTGCTCAATTTACATGAAAAAAAACGTTTTTAATTATTTGGGCTGATGGACGTCATATTGAAGGATTTTTGGAAAAAAAGAAAGACCTTCTCCGCTGTTATAAGTATGACTTCAGTGTATGGCTAAATGCTATGCCAAACGTAAAACAAGTCGACTGTAATCAACATTTTAGCAACATTTAGAGAGACGAAGACATCGAATCCAGGGTCCCAATTCCAAATACATTGGGACTAGGAATGTTACAGATGTCAAAAACAATCTCGAATTTTCTCTGTGATTTCAACTCAGTGGTTGTTTAACTTATACCCATACATAATTGCAACGCCACTGCTAGCCAGAAATGCTAATCTCACTCAATTATCTTAGTTTAAGGTGGCAGTGCCCTCTAGATTTATAATTTCATAAATCGCACAGGTAGGGTAGGGTGGAGCCAAAGCGCGCCACCCAAACTTGTCTCGGGCCAACATATCTCCTCTCCTAATGGATGTTTCGGAAAGGTCAAGACATGTTATGGTAATCATCAATGTTAATTTCTTCGAATATACATTCGAAACGGCGTAGCGTGCCTGCTATATACGCTGAATTGTCAAGCGTTGCCCGAACCCTGCTAAGATCGGGCGTTTTTCCGCTATGGGGGCAGAACGCCACAGCATTGGGCAGAACGCCCAACACGCCCCCTTGGTAAAAGTATAGGTATGTGTGGGTGATTTTTTACTTATGTCTTCATGTTCATCTTCGCTATACATAGCGCATGACCAGCACCTAGGCCGGTGCGTATCGAGATTTCAGGGACGTGCAGACGGCATTGCACATGGTTTTTGTATCGGTGACGGCGCAACTCCGGTCAATTCAGAAGGTTCCCTTCCACAATATTCACTCATCTCCTGCGATGAGACGGCGCAAGAGAGCCACAATATTCTTTTCAAATTCCTTACGAACACATCTACTTGTATTTTCATTTGTGCCTGCTTCATTGGGCAAAACCGGCCCAGTGGCGCGCTGGCCCTCACTTGTAAAAGGGCGTTTTACCCCCTCACAGCTCATGACTACGTTCTGCTTTCCCAGGCATCCGGCACAATTGTAGGCTAACAAATTGTCCCAGAGTGATTTTCACACCAAATACGTTATGCCATATCATGATTTCACAACTGCATTACAAGGGAATCCCCTCTGAACAGAGCAAAAGAAGCTAAAACTCCCAAAACGTAAAAATATTTGACAACACTTACACTCGCGCACAATTCAGCAAAACAGCGCTTAGTGCGCGCTGCTCCAGGAAAATGGCATGTGGAAGCAGGATCCCAACTTGTTCTTCAAAACAGCTATAATGATTTTGCTGAATAATGTCAAATGGGTACGAAATATGATGGGTGGGCTCGTATCCGCCATTGGCGCTATTGCCCCACCAACTACAGTATTCCAAAAGACATTTAATTGGTGAAAAAACTTGTGAATATGACTACATTATGTAAAGCCAATGTTTGGGATGCGCAAGAAGACCAGAGGCAATTTTACCACTTAATTATTTAATTTTCAAGCAATTGTGCATCAAAATTGTGGAAAAATAAGAAGCGTAAAAATGTGACATAATAAAGTAGAATGTTAAAGGGAATGTTTCACATTAAACATAAGATTTTTTGAGTTTGATGTTCCAAGTTGGTTGGTTTCCATTGAAATTAAGTATTGTAGAAGTTAAAACACCCACAGAGGTCTAACGAGGTAATTTGAGTTTGGTTCTTGACATCCGCAAAAATAAGGCCGCTAGTTGGGTGTAGCTCTTAAAGCGATGTCGTCATCCTTTTTATTCAAATGTTGATGAAAGTTTGACTTGTTTTTACTTTGGCTATACATTAGCCGATACACTAGTCATACATATTGTCTTTTTTTTGCTTCCCCAGCGTGATTTTTTTCATATTTTCCCAAAAATTCCTTGCATATGACGTCATCACGCCCAATACTAAAACTTGTTCATGAAAATTGAAGCACTGTTTGTGAGTTTTAACAAATGTAGTCGACGGAGGAAATCCATCGTGTTCGGCAGAACAATCTACTTCATATTTTGCACCACAAGCGGCGTACATTGGACAACTTTCAGAGAAGTGAAACATTCCCTTTAAGATCAAGCTGACCGAAAAGTGTTCAAAAATGTAAAAGCCTGACCGACCGGTTATCAAATCGGTCACACAATTGTTTCGGTAACCAAAATTTGGGTTACCGATTGACCCCACTAGTTCTGACCAGCCGACGTGTCCTCCTCCCAGGTACAGCATCATGCGGCAGTGCTGGGAGGAGCAGCCGTCCTCGCGGCCCACCTTCTCCGAGCTCACCATGTGGTTCGATAAGATGCTGCAGTCGGGCTCAGAGTACCTGGACCTCAGCACCCCGATCGTCATCAACAGAGAGTACTTTGACCTGCTCGGCGAGGGAGGTCAGTAGTGGCTGGCGCGACTCTTTTGTGCATGAAAAGGTGCGAAATGTGTCTGTGCCAATGTCTTTTTCGAATTGCAACTCGCTAGCGACATATGTGAGCTTTGTATATATTAGTTTATTTGTTTATTTAATATCATACCAGCGGGGCAAGCCATTTCTGGGTGATTCACTGATAAAACAAATAATGGACTATTGAACTGAGAGTTCACTTTGGTTCAAGGAAGAGGAGGATCATTCGGCGCTCTTGGACTCTGCATACCGTGGCAATGTCCTGAATACTCCTCGCAAGGGCGATGTCTTCTGAAATGATTGGTAGGGCTCTAATGCTAACTTTAGATATTTTAAAGTCATTCTTACCATGCAACGCCATAGGCCTAATGGTAAAATGTGACATTATTGGTAGGGCTATTGCCCTACCAGGCCTATAGGAAACGACACCTATGACTCCTCGTTTTGTACAGTTGGTATGCCTGTACGCTGGTACATGAAGTGAGTGTCTGTTTGTTTCGCAGACGATACTGACGGGTCGGTGGACTATGGCAACATGCACCTGCTGGACAGCTCCTACCTCGACCCCACCGCGAAATCCGGCCACAAATCCGCCGACAAAACTCCCAGCCAATCACCGCTGAGCACGGCAAACCACCACCAATCAGCGCCGTCGCCAGCCGGCGGCCCGCTGTCTCCGCCAATAGACGAGTCGGTCTGCCTCACCTACTCCCAGCTCCTGCTGCAGGAGTCCGATCCTGAGGAGGAGGAGGAGGAGGAGCCCGCACACAGTCCGTCACGTGACCGTGACGTCACTGACGAGCAGTGTCAACTGATGACGGCCGTGGCGTGATGATGAGAGACGTCTGATGGCGCCAGCTGCCACAACGCCAGCGAAAAGGCCTCGTCCATGACAGAGGCCCTGATCGACGTGCCGCAAGCGCAAGCTTCCATAGAGCCTATGTCTAAGCTTCCATAGAGCCTATGCCTAAGCTTCCATAGAGCCTATGCCACTGATGACAGGGCCGTGCTACCATTAGGTGCTATGGTGCTTGCGCTTGCGCTTTTGACACAGCGATCAGGGCCAGAGTGAATAGTCCGTCATCCGCTGTATAACACTATAACAGTGGCAGTGCTGGCTTGTGTCGCAGAAGATCTCCTCTCGTAGATGGAGGACGAAGAGGTATACATTGAGTGTGGTACGGTGAACAGCTTCGTGAAGCCAGCTTCGTGTTGTGTTCCGGGTCTGAAGGAGATGCTAGTCAGCTTGAGCAGCGCGTGCTATTAACTGCTGTGTTATTGGAGTAAGGAGATCCGTGGCCATGGCGCCAGACTTTTACAGCGTCTCTTCACGCACGGCAGTTAACAATGTGATAGTGATTGTGATTGGTAGAGCAGGCCGTAGTTACCACTGTTATCATGACTCCAATGACAGCAGTGGTAACCACGGCACAGGTCAACTCTGTCATGTCCACCTGAGGATGGGATAAGATGGTGCAGTCGGCGGAGATGTCCACTGAGAGATAATATGATGTCAGCTGAGAATTGAGATGTCCACTGACGGATGAGATGATGAGGTCAGCTAAGATGTTCACTGAGAGATGAGATGATGAAGTCAGCTGATATGTCCTCTGAGAGATTAGATGATGAGGTCAGCTAAGATGTCCACTGAGAGATGAGATGATGAAGTCAGCTGATATGCCCTCTGAGAGATGAGATGATGATGTTAGCGGTGATGTTCACTGAGAGATGAGATGAATATGTCAGCTGATATGTGCAGTGTGCCGCTTCATAGGGCAGACATTGGTCAGAATGGCCAGCCAGCTGAGCCGGGCGCATATCAACCGCTTATAGAATAGAGTGTCGAAAACCAGCCAACACCAAGCCTTGCAAGCCACCACCGCCCGTTCGCCACATAAGGTCAGCAATGCCGCTACTATCTCACCGGCTTCGCAAGTCTCATACAGAAGTTGGCTTCAGACATAGAGAACGCTTATTTTCGGCAAAACATCACCCACGGCACGAGATGACGCAAAGCACGAACAACACTATCAACAGAAATTTAACCGGCTTCAATGGTGTGTGCGAGCGCTTTCATCGCCATCGTGTGTGCGATGGTGATCGCATATAGACGACGCCTTGCTATGGCTCCTTTCCAGACCGTTTGACAGAGCTGGGCCACCAGTATAGAGCACATGGGACTAGACGAGCGCGGCGAGACTATAGACGGTGCAGCGGTGTATTGCTCGTAGGCGGCAGTATTTTTGGAAATGAAACTGTTGGTTTGAGAACAAATGTGCTGTGTATGTATGTGTGTGTTTTGTGTGTTATGTGAGTGAGATACTTATGTGGGTTGAGTACGTTTACATGTGTCGAAAGTGTATATTTTCGCATAATGGTGCTTTATATCAATGTTTCAACTGAGCTATTTTACTCTTGCCACTTGAGCTTTAAAATGCTGTCGCTATAGCCAAGCAGTCGGTGTACCTATAACTTTGCATTGGTGTGTCGGATAGGCTTCCATTTAAGTATTGCTTTGGTAATATGGATGATACAGACTTTTTCGTTGTCTCATGCTTGTTCGCAGTGTGTTTGATGAAAATATATCGATCAAAGCAAAGTGAAGCTTACACCTACTGCACTTGTCAGTGGAATATGCGTGTGTATGTCTGTCTTCTGTCTGAATGTCAACTTGTCTTTTTACGGTGATCTCCCTTGTCCGCTTCTGCACCCACTGCACTGATGCACGATATTTGTACTATTGGTTCCAAAATAAGCGTCCCGCTGGGTTGGCTGGCACAGCAGTTTAAGGGAACTACGCGACTCCACTTGGCTTAATATTTCTCTCAGTATACGTTGTCGATTGTCACGTTTGGATGGAGTGAGCTCGCCATAAGATGAGTGGCTCTCATCTCATTCCATCATTTTCTCATAATTTTTCCACAAGTGGCGTACTGAATACTCCTTTGAAGTGTGTCGTGTCTGTGCCAGCCAAACACAGCGGGAGCTTATTTGGAACCATAGGACGTGGTTATCAGACTAGGATCCTAGTGCTAACACATTCGCCCACGTATCCTGCTCGATCTGCATGCTGACTGATTAATGCATACAGATCTGCATTTTTACGTTTTGTTCATTCTGTACCGCCAGCGCCGTCGTACGCTCTTTACAATAGGGCGCCCCCGCAGTTTGCATAATTGCTAGTGACACCCACTAAGGTTCCGGGCGCCTTTATTTTGTGCTCTAATAAGTGTAAATTTTTGAGAGTTGATAAATACAACTATATTCATTAGAAGCGCATTACTGAGAGCTTCATTACAAGCTATGTTTACACTTTAAATTTTTGGACTTTCGACGCATTAGCCAAAAAAAATTGCTGCTTTGCGGCAGGACAAGCTACCACGAACGTAGTTTGCGGTGGAATAAAAGCGTCAGAAACTAAGTCGATGCTTTATACATCATACATAATTGGATTATATCATGTTTTTGGGGGCAGAGGCGAAACTCGGGTACATAATATGGGAGGCGATATTCTCCGCAATTTAGGCCCAACTCAAATAAGCCAAGATGATAACAAGCGCGTTCCGCACATGCCTGCCGGGCCCACGTTTGCTTACCCGAATCCCGCCTATGCACAATTGCTTCACTTTAACAATATTACGAGCAACAGATAGCCCACATGTGACGTTCCCACGTCCCAAAACACAAGGAAAGCATATATTTTTATCAAAAAAAAAACATCCCCTTGTACGCCTATGAGTCGTTTTTGTACTTGCCACCTTTCAGCACACTTTGCAGACATGTGAACGATTTGAAAGCTTAAAAACGTTTTTTTTTGCATTACAATCGGTTGAATCACATGGCCACAATGACCTTTCAAAAAACACCCTAAATTTTCCTTACTTTTTTGCCCCCTGGCCCCCTATTTTTAAACAAAAAAGAAATTTAGGAATCCAAAAATAAAAATTTTGTCACGACGAATCGAATGGTGTTCGTCCCATCAAAATCGGCTGAGCGGTTCTCGAGATCTCTGGGGGGGGCAGAATCTACCCCCCACGCAGGTTAACGTAATTCTGGCCGCCCGCAGGGAATAGGGTTAAGTGGGAAACATCCCCAGAAATACTCCAGAGATGCTCATGAAGAGCTGCCGCCGCCGCAGCAGCTGCTACGAGAAGAGGAGGATTTGTACACAGCCGCTAAGTGCACTGTCGGAACCAGCGGATTAATGCTCATTGTTTGTGTCACCGGCGAAGAAAGAACGGTCTGGCTTATCTCGGAAACACACGCTGCGCTGGCAAGACGTTTACATTCGATTTGTAACGAAGCCACCCGGCCGTCAGGAACAGGTTGGTGTGGTGGATATGGGGGCTTGAAGAAGTGTCTGAGTATAAATACTAATAGGTGTAGAAACATGGGCCACGGGGGGGGCATTGCTCCCTCACTTTTCGGTCCTTTTTGGGCTAAAATATGTTATTTTACTTGGTGAGAAAAAAAAATGTGATGGCAAATGGTTCGCCAAGACGAGAATAGTCAAATCTGCAATTAAATGCTCCACATAGGGGGCTGTTGTTTTTTTCTCAAGACGACATCAAAGTTTCACCCTCCCCCACACACCCACACTTTTTGTGACGTTCCTACGTCCCTGTTCAGTACTTGTGTATTTAAACTTAGATACACTTACATTTGTTTTGACACTTAACCCGCGCCCGGGTGGGCCTCCGAGACAACTTCGCCATGGTGGGGGGGGGGGTCAAAATGACCCCCGTCTAACTCGAAAACGAAAAAGAGATAGAAAGATGCGGAAAAAGCGTTTGAAAAGCTCTTCAACGTTTACATTCGAGTTTAAAGACTATTTTTAGGCTAAGGTCAATATTGAGGTTCACCAGAGGTCATCAAAGGTCAAATTTTACAGTTTTTGGGCTATCGCTTCGAACAACCAGTTAATATCTTCGTGAACTACTGGATAGTAGGAACAAACAGGAAAAAAAAAATCATCGAAAGCTAATCTAAAATTTGCAATCGCACAAGATGCTCAAACATTGAGCTCAGATCAATTAGTTTTAGGCTCCAGAGGTCAACGAAGGTCATAAAATGCAGTTGTGGTAATTTTGTTTGTCCGCTTTAATAATTTTTAATTCTAATAATGATAGAGCATTACTTTAACACCAATCGTGTTGTAGTCGTCAAGGCACTTTGACACATATACAATGGTGACCCTTGGAGAGTCAATTTCCAAATTTGACCATCAGGTCAAGGTCATTTGGTGACCTGGGTAGGTCATAGTTGCCTATAGTGTCCGATGCGGCCAGACTAGACAACACATTGGTGTCAACCGGCTTGTCCTCTATCTCTTTTCTATCAAAGTTATTAGCAAATCATTGCTGATGAACCTCATGATGACCTCAAATGACCTTTAAGAGGTCACTTAACAACAACTGACCTTTATCACCAGGAGGACAAGCCCCAAAAACTATGATGTCCTGAAAGAATTAGTCCTGAGTCCGTCGTATATTTCCTGAAATTGGAAGCCATTTTGTTTTAATTTCCCATTCACTTAACTAATGGGCGAGGTCAGAAAAATTGACCTGACCTTTAGGTCACCGATTAAAAAATCCGAGATAAACCAGTTGGTAGGTATTCTTGGGCTTCATGACTCATCCGGAGAAAATCCTGGCAAGTTTCAAACTTTTTGGAATAACAATTGTGGATTTGGCACGAGTCCAAATCCTTTTGAAAGGCAGAGTCACTTTAAAGTGACCTGAGGGACTGACCTGCGGATGACCTGAAGTAAATGTTTTTGTTCCAAAGTGTGGGCAATTGTGTTTAAAACTGCTATGCAAAATTTGCGGCGCGTGCGCGCCGCCCGTTTTTCGCGCTATTCCGGAAAAACCTAAGGGGGCGTCAAAATGACCCCACACCAAACGCCGAGGGGTTGTAATTTTAATTAAACCTCGCCTGGTATCAATATACCTTAACATCACGGATGCAGTCATCAGTGCAGTCTCACACTTCCAAACACTCACAGCAGTAATTATGTTATAAAATATATCTGACCATATTGTTATAAGCTAAATCCAAGCTAAGACTTGGGCGAGGGTTAATCCGCTCGCCCTAAAATAACTGGGCAGGCTACTTTTCCCACGCAACATACTAATATCTATGCTCATACCACTTTATAGAAAGTACAGCTACTCGCTAAAGCAATTTCCGCCATAGTGGGCACTTCAACCGCATTGTCACAATATTTGGTCGCATCACATCAAACAATCAATCAGTATATCAAACCATCCACGAAGTGGCTTTGTACAGGTCCACAACGATTACAAAGCAGTAACGTTACCTATACATACGATGCAGTCATCAGTGCAGTCTCACACTTCCAAACACTCACAGCAGTAATTATGTTACAAAATACCTGACCATATTGTTACAGCTAAATAAGCTAAAAGTTGTAAAAAGATAAGACATAAAAGAGGTGACGCATCTACTGATGAGGCTATAGGTCAGTAATGCAGACTTAAAGCGCGGCTCAGGTCAGCAACTACGCGGTGGGAGGACGCTGGCAGGTTATTCCAGGCCGTCTGAATACTGGCCGCAGCTGGACCCGTTCTCCCCAGGCTGATCACTCGCTCCACGTGCCGGAGAAGAACGTCATCTGCCGCCGTCAGCCTCTTCAGTCGCCTCATCATCATCATCATCACCATCATCATCATTAGCCTCATGCCGAGAAGCGCCAGCAGCGGGCGGAATCAGCTCGTTATCATGTCCGGTGTCGGCTAAATGGGTATCTGAGCGGCGGAGCTGGAACTCTGTGCGATGCGTCGGTGTTCCGGTCAAGGACGCTGGAATGCGGGAGGAGTTGGGCAAGACGCCGAGTTGTTAGGATTTCGTGAACGAAATGTAATCTCGTGCGTGTTAATGAAATCAGGGAAAAGTTCAAATAATCTCCCATTCACTAGTAGCGTTATTAATTATGCCGGCGTCAGTTTTCTCTCCGCGCCATTCATGCTTTTTGAACTTTAAGGACTTCCTGCAAAACTTTCATAAGGCCTGCAGAGCGGTGAGATTGAAGACAATGAACATATTTAATAATAATAATAATATAAACACTGGGCAAATATCAGTGCTCTATCAGACGTCTTGCTTTGCACAGTACGTCTGCCCGGGGATCAAATGAAAGGAGCTATTTGGGCTGGTACAGAGAAGTGTTAACTTCCTGACAGACAGGATTGTTGAAAAGGGGCAGAAATGGTGAAGTGCGTGTTGCAAAATTTAGTCCTTATCTGTGCAGCATGCATTGCGTCATCAACATATAGGTAACGGCTATTTGTGCTAATGTCTTATGTCTAATAATATCTTTTGTTTGTATTTCACATTCGGTTAAATATACCAAAGGTATGTACACAAGTTTGAAGACTGCATAGGAACACTTATGATAAAATTACAGTATATCCATAGTCCACCATACATTGCACTATCAGGGACGTAGCCAGGGGGGGCACGGGGCCATGCCCCCCCCCCCCCTGAACGAAATAATTTCACACTATGATAGAATGAGATTCTCTGAAAACCAGACCCTATACATCCCCCCGGTCAGCAGCATATGTTTAAGGAGCAAAATCGGATTTTTTCAACGTGGCCTCCCTGAGCAAAATCCTGGCTACGTGCTTGTGCATTATATGCTTCAAAGATAATCGTCTGACATTCGCAAAAGAACTAGGATGTTAGGGTAAAAGTCCCTATCCCGTGCCCTTCTTAGAGGGGGAGGTGTTTGAACACCCCGCCTGCGATTTTATCAAGATTACGAATAAACCGCGGCGCGCAGCGCCGGCAAATTTGGTTTAACTTATCGATACTTTCCAAACATTCTGTAAAAATTATTTTCGTATCGGATCAGACACTAATATCACCAAACGATTCTTCCAAAGTCCATGTCAAACGCTGACACAACTCTGGGTTACATTGTATAAGAATCCTACAGGCGTTTTAGTGTGAGCACAGGGAATAAATGAAGAATTCTGAACGTGCTGACAAAGCGTCCAAGGTGGAAAAGAGACATTATTTTATCAGTGCAAGTATAAGTTGCGTTCAGTGACAGTGGCCCCTATATGCAAAGGCTTCGATGTCTATTTTAAAATGTTAACTGGGGGTAAATCCCCCCCCAGTAAGCCGTTTTGCCCCCGCAGGCAAGACATTTTGCGCATACCCTTAATTAAAACCCGTACGCGGAAAGTGACGACGCAGGAAAACTCAGGTGGAAGCTGACAGAACCCCCCCCAAAAAAAAATGGTCACAACGAAAGCCGGCTTTGATTGATTGCGTGGCTGCCGCCGCGAGCCGAGGGCCAACGTTGTAATGGTGTTCTGTGTGAGTCAAACGCGGTTCAACTTCGCATTTAGTAGCGGAAGAAATTTAAACCTGCATCCGAAACGTGACATCTCAAAAGCCATGTTTTTTCATAACAGTTCAATGAAAAATACCGTTTTAAAAGCAACATATCAATTTTTTTTTTTGGGCTGTAAGTAAACTCATTGTTTGATTATTATATTTATATCCAAAGTGTCAATAGAACCTCAGCTCATTCTCTGATATAGTGAAATTATAATAAGCAGATACGAGAAACACCGTAGGAGAGGATACAGTTTCAGGGATAGCTCAAGTCTTGCAGAGTCTTCAGATTGATCTGCAGGTCCTTAGATTGAATCCAGTTGAGACAGCATCTTCATTCCTGAAACTAGTCGTGGCGAGAGACGTCTATTGCAACGCCGCCCACGACACACAGTCTATCGGCCACTGTCGGGCACGGCCCACAATAACCTGCGCCCACATTACTCACACGACACGCTCTCCATCTCCTCTCCGCGCGCCGCGCGCTCTAGCCTTCTCTCGCAGCGCCGCGCATATAACTCACACACTCTGCGATCCCGGCGCACATCGCACTCCCGCTCGAACCCGACAACGCACTCGCAACGCGCCAATCACACACCTCGCTCTACAATTCCACACCCCATACTAAGAGAGGATAAAGAGAGATATAATCCTCTACCCTCCTCACACGCGCGCCACCAAACCCGCCACGCGCACCACCAACCGAACTCCACCCTCACCTCGCACCTAGAGCGCATACACACACACTCCCACGTAGCGTCCATAGCCAACACCTACCGCCGCACAGGCGCACACCACCACGCACCACCTCCCACCACGCATCACCACCCCGCGCCCACGCTAGGATACGCAATTGTTATACGTCCTAACCATAAGATAGATATAGAAGTCAAATATATATAAGATACCAAATAGAGATAGACAGGAATTAAGAGGAAGAACACTATCGACCACGACTCACACCCCCACTCGCCCCTCCCCCCCTCACACGCGCTACAAATATATATTAATATATAAATAAGAGTTCGAATAGGAGACAGAACAAGAAAAGAAATTACGATATGCCAAAGAGTCAGAGATATAGAGAGATATATATATATAGAAAAAAGAAGTGCCCAGCGTGACCACCTCTTCAAGTCTATCAAGAAATCTCAGCCATTCCCGTAATCCGGCTCACTCAATTGGTGGACAATGACCTCGTCATTTGACGTCAGTGGACAGGGTGGACACGTTACGGAGATAGCCATGACACCCCCCTGGGACCGAGGTCGTTGTTGGATTTTCCGGCCGAGACCGAAGGTCGAGGGTGGAAAATCCTACATCGACCGAGGTCCTAAAGAAACTATATCGGCCTAAGTGTGTTATTATTTATTTAATCATATGTCTACCTCCGTTTTGAAAACTGCGTAAAAATAGTCTGGTAAAATGTAATTGCCCGGAGGGGCAAAAGCTTTGACCAATTGACTTACATTGATTTTCTGCAGAGCTGAAAACCTTTTACCACATGATCGCGCTAATGCTAAAAAATACTGAGACATATGATAATATGGTAAACCAGATTTCTTCATTTCAAAGCATGTCCTAGATTCCGAGACCAAAATCGACTGGATATTGCATAAAATTGTTTATTTTGAACTACATAAACAACACATCTTGCAAATAATATACATTTGGCATTGCATGTCGCACACATGACAATACAGCACACCTATGTGCTTTTACTGGGTTAAAATATATTGGAAAAATTGACCATTTCATACACTCGCACATTTAAAACCTGCATTTACATATTACGTACTCTGAGTATATGTGTAAAAATCACACAATATAACTAGCTGCCATTTAAACTCATGCCTCATAGAATATTAGGTACCTCGCTTGTCTGAACAAGCCTAGAACAGCGCATATCAATGCCTGCTCCATGAATACATGTCGATATCGTCATCCCATAAATACGGGTATTTCACATGTGTTCTCCAGGGCATAGGAATGCAAAATACCCGCAGATCGGCTTACATCAGGCAAAATCAAATCTATTTTACTGTCACCTTCACCTTGGCTTAGCTGAGTTTGATTTCTTTCTCGCACATAAATCAACGTTCACCTTTACAAACAGGATCTTGGAAAATTATCCTTGAGTAGTATTTGCATCCATAATTGAAACACTATTATGTTCAGCTCATAGTGAACTATCAGTTTTCCTGTTGTTCACGTGTTTTGTTCTAGCAGCAACTTCAGAGAGCGGCTCCGCTCAAGACCTTCAGTTATGCAACATAACTCGAGGTAGCTGCCTTATCCGACGTCTGTTCTTGCACATGGCACTCAACATAATCCTTCACTAAACTTCAGAGCCACTTCAGGAACTTCAAAGTGAACACCATTGAGCTGCAGGGTTCCACTATTCATGCTGTTGGTTTTTGCCCTGAAGTGTAGCCGCCTTTAAGCACCCAAAGCAACAATTTTCTCCTTCGCGCTAGTGTTTGATGAGTTTCGTCTTCAGGGAATCCTGCACTTCCCAGTAAGGAGCGGAAAGTCTCCTTGATGCTTCTGTTTGTCTATGCATTGGCCTAAATCTCCTCCAACTCTGAGGATTTAGCCAGAATGAGTCCCGGAGTACGTGATCCGGTAAATGGCGCTCCAGTGCATTGGTTTTCATTGTGATGCCTTGGGCAGCGTATTAAAGTCGGAGCATTGTCCTGGTGCTTAAAGACCAGTCAGATCATCTCTCAGAAGTCAGGGTTTGGTAAAAGGCACTCCTCTGAAGCTCTAAAGGGCCCCCGTTCCGGCCCTGGCGTCCTGTGGTTACTCTCCTCTGGACCGCTGTCCCGGTCCCGGAGTCCTGCGGTTACCCTCCTCTGGACCGCTGTCCCGGTCCCGGAGTCCTGCGGTTACCCTCCTCTGGACCACTGTCCCGGTCCCGGAGTCCTGCGGTACCCTCCTCTGGACCGCTGTCCCGGTCCCGGAGTCGTGCGGTTACTCTCCTCTGGACCGCTGTCCCGGTCCCGGAGTCCTGCGGCTACCCTTCTCTGGACCGCTATCCCGGTCCCGGAGTCTTGCGGTTACCCTCCTCTGGACCGCTGTCCCGGAGTCCTGCGGTTACCCTCCTCTGGACCGCTGCACGGTTCTCGTAGAGGCACCAGCGCGGCGTTAGAGTCCCGTGGTCCTGTGGTCCCGTGGTCCCGTGGTCCCGTGGTCCCGTGGTCCCGTGGTCCCGTGGTCCCGTGGTCTCATGTTCTCGTGGTCTCGTGGTCTCGTGGTCTCGTGGTCTCGTGGTCTCGTGGTCTCGTGGTATCGTGGTCCCGTGGTCCGTGGTCCCGTGGTCCCGTGGTCCCGTGGTCCCGTGGTCCCGTGGTCCCGTGGTCCGTGGTCCCGTGGTTAGAGTCCCGTGGTCTCGGACATGCCGTAGTTGTCGATGCCGTTCTTCTGCGTGTCCTGCTGGTCCTGACTGTAATTCAGGCCCGTCGCCTCACCGCTGTCCTCTTCGAAGCACTGCGCAAAGTCCAGTCGCCGCGGCAGAAGCCCTGCCGACACAGATCAGTGGCGGAGTTAGACGGCCGACAGAGTGGTACGAATTACAGGCTGCGATTTAGGCAAGGTCAGAAGGAAGCAAGGCACATAATCAGCTGCGATGTACCACGAACTGTTGATAAGTTACGGATGAATCATTTGAGAGATTCTTAAGTTATATATTTCTAGGCATGCAATGGATTCATCGCGGAGGCGGTACGATTCGGAGTTAGCTGCGGGACTACAGCAGAGCAGAATTTGGTTTGGTTTGGTTTAGGGAGGGACCGCTTCGGTCCAGCCGAACCATTACGCAGCCATGGGATGAAGGAGAAGGGGTAAAGTGGGTCAAGATTAACCGCTTAACGGGCAGCCGCCCATGGACAGGCCCTTCCCCGCAGGACGAAGCTGCGAGGAGGGCCCACGCCATGCAGACGACCACCACTCCCGGGGGACGGCTCGAGGGCCGTCACTTGCCCGGTGACCAGCGGCCACCAGACCCAGATTAACGTCGGCGTGACAAGGGATGTAGGACCGGCAGTCGGGAGGATTAAAAGGTGGATGTCACAGCAGAACTTCTGTGACGAGCGATATAGGACTCGTGTGCCTTGGACACCGCCACCGTCGCCCTGTCTCCAGGGTCTCACCGGATGTGAACAGCTTCTCTATGGTGAAGGAGGTGACGATCAGCGTGGAGAGGGAGCACACCATGGAGAAGGTGCGGAACGGGAACATCTGGCCGTCCAGCTCACTGTACCACCAGTAGTGGATCGCAGGACTGAGGCCCAGCAGTGATTCGCCACCTGTCGGACAAAAGAACAACTATTAGTTGGGAGAACGGACGCTTCAGGCCAGGCTGCGGGCTTCCTCAGACTGAGAGAGAATCATCTTACACCGGCCGAGGCCATCTCAGATCAGCATAGGGTCATCTCGGGAATGGCAAGAAAAACTCTGAGTCGACATAGAACCCTCTCAGACCTGAATAGGGCCCAGTTGTGTTGGCATGGGCCCCTCTCAGACCTGATAAGGGGGCTGTCAGACCCGACATGGGTCCTGCGGACCTGACAAGGGCCCTCTCAGGTCTGACAAGGATCTCTTGCATTTGCTTCTGGAGTGCCCTAGCTTCCTGGCTGACCTCAAAATAACAGTTTGTTAACATTTGGAGGCGAATTATATTGTGTAGTTGTGGTTATACCAGCGTTTGTAAGGACTTGGGTCGTCGATGCGCTGTAATCGCGTCTTTTCTATCTTTAGATGGCTCATTATATCGATAGAAACTGCTATCAGTAGTTACTGGGGCTTGACAGGTCTTAACACTAGTGAAGCGATTTGGCCTGTTATTACTTATTTAGAACATATGAGCAACAGAAGCATGCTCCAAATAAAAGTTCAAGTCAACAGATGAGATAATCAAAGAGCACACATACATTAACAAAATAAAATATTAATTTAAATACACAGGTATACACAATGGGAAAATTTTGAAAAACAATAAAGTGCTAAAGGATCGGATACAAAAGGTTTACAGATCAGTATAAAGTACTGAGAACGATGATGCCTGATATTTGTAATAACTTGTGACCTTCCCTGACCGTGTGTGCAGCTAAAGGATCCGAGTACGGACAGGAAGACATGAAGCCGTTAGAAATTTCGGGCGCACGACAAAACATGCCTCGTCTAACGGTTTCCTTCATGCCGGGTGGGACATACAGGAGCGTGCCAACCATCGCCCGCGTCACTCTCGCCGGCACAGGCAGTGGAAAGCTCCTGAGGAAAGCTCCTGAAGCTCCTGAGAAAAGCTCCATGGAAAGCTCCCGAGCAAATAGGCAGAGACAATTTTAGCAGGGAGTGATTTAGTTTGCAAAGAGGATGTCGTATTGCATCATTATTTTGCCTATTCTTGTGGGCTTTTAAATACGGACAAAAGTTGATAATAATCTAGAGTATGTGATTTATGAATGAAATGGATGCCAGTCAAATAAAAAACTTGTATTCAGTTTTGTCCAGTCTTTTCAATTGAGTCTTTGCAGCACCGCTACAAAGGATGCATCCATGTTCTAAAATCACGCGGATATTTGCCAAATAAGCTACCAAGATCGGTTCCAGTTTCGGTTTTGATCTTGTCCTCGATCTCGCTCCCCAAAAGGACGTCCAGTCTGGAGCGACCTGATCACCACACCTCACATGATGTTCGCCCTACTGTCTGCCTAATGCCTGCCTTATACTGTCTGCCTAATGCCTAAATCTGACGCGAGAATGCGCTCCTCGAAAATTGCACCGTAAGCGCATTGCACCGTGTGGTTTGCTCGGATTTCAGCTCCGCGGGTCACAAAACTCGGTCAGATACAGAATGACGTACAGTCTATTGAATAAGTTCTTCCCTTTTTCAAATTCCACTTCTGTGTACACGAAGGACTGGCATAAGGGAACATGTTGTACTACACAGTACACATGTGTGCCTTAAATCAGTCCTTCGTGTACACAGAGGTTGAAAATTCAGATGAGCTTTAGAAACTAAAAAACGAAGATATATATACAGATGTACCTAGCTAGCGACTTCTTGATGAGGGGTGCTGCCCGTTGCCGTGAGGCCGTTTACCCTATCACCGTTCTCTTAGAACATCGGTAGACTGCACCGCAAACGCATGGTGCCGTGCGGCGCACTCTACCTCCGTCTCGATTTGCGTTCTACACCCGGTTCAGTCTCCGGGATGCGACTGCGGGCGATGGACCAACTAACAGGGGCGGATCCAGAACAGGGACTATCATGGCTGGTTGCACCCATGGGGCCCATCAATTCTTCCAATTGTCTGGGTGGTATGCATTTGTTGACTTTCCTATGGGACTGGCGGCATGGGATATTTGACAATTTTAGAAACATGTCGCTATGCGTTTTTTTTTTTTTATTATTACTAGATGTTTAACCAGGTAAATATGTGTTTTTAAATTATATAGAACACTCAACAAAAGACTTTGGCAATTATATGACAACAATAAATTCGTGGTAAGTAATAGGGACAGTAGATTTTAAAGTCATGTCTGATCCTAAGTCTGATCCAATATTGATAATGTTCACGCAGTGAATTCGATATGCCAAATCAACAGCACACACAGGTGACTGACCATTATAACTCGTAATATTATGAAAGTCAACAGCTAGGATAATTGTTGCAAATTTTGTAAAATAATTATGCTCTATCTGAATGGGCCCCATGGATTGGGTATAATATATGAACTTGAAGTGGTTCTGGTCTGGGTCTGGGCTGTTGTTAATGGGCTTCGGCTGGGCTGGGCTTGGGGTTTGGGCACCCATGATAGTCTCTGATCCAGAACAGTAGTTTGGGAAGGTCACCGGTGGTTGGAGGGAGGTGGTAGTCCAAAAACTATCACATAATAAGCAAAGCTCATTGGGTTCCGCTTGCATTTAATTTCGCTTGCAATGGTAGCTGATTTAACCCAGGCCTTACAAGGAGCTTTTCTCACCTTCGCCGTACGGGGGGCTGACAGCCCCCCCTGTTAACTTCAAAACCAAGCAGCATAGAGCAACGTGGTATGGACCAGCATGTTGCCTGTCATGTGAGAAATCTGGCGGGATGCGATTTTTAGGTTTCAGGTCAACGGGTGACTTTCCAGGTCAGGTGAATGACCTTGACTCGATCACGTCCAGAATAACGATTTTCCTGTCAGAAAACCTCAAAATTAAAAATGGATGAATGTAAATAAAAAGGTATGCACTAAGACCAGTTTTGTCTCAGAAATACAGTAAAGGTGTTTATTTGCTCGTATCTGGTCGAAAAGTAAAAAAAAATACAAATGACGTCATGAGTTTCTTACACTTAAGGAGCCATCACTCAATCAGGAAAAAAATATTCCATTGAAATTTGGTTTGGGTATTGTCCATATCCAGTTCTCTGCATGTTTTTCTTAAACAAAAACAAAAATCATTCAAGTTTTGATTTTGTAGTATTTTTCAAAAAGCAAAATGTTTTTAGGGGTCAAAAACCCAAAATTTCTGAAATCCGAGTTTGCCATTTAAACAAAATGAAATTTGCAATCTTCGTCGTTTTTTTGTTTGTAATTTTCTGTAAGACTCTATCTTCTACGATTTGTCACATATGTACCGTTTTTCCACCAACATGACGTCACTAAAACGTTATTATCTCCCAAACAACTAAACCAATTTTAATGAAATTTTGACAGCATGCGAATACGTGTTGTAAACTTAGCCACTGAAAATTTCAACAAGATGTGCTGCATTTGTTACAATTAATTTCAGGAAAAAATATTTGTACAGATTTTTTACAGTCTTTCCTTTGTACAAGTTGCTTGAATTTTATTTTATATCCGGAAATGCGTCAATTTTGCTTCGATTTCAGACGTTGGGGAGGTTGCCATGACTGAATTGCCCCCTCCCTGGATCCACCCCTGGCCAACTATTATTAAACATCCGATATTATCTACCATTTAACTCATAAAAACATTTTACCAATCATGCTCTGATATAAGTACACTGAAAGTACACAAGTAAAACATTTTAAACATTGCTGCAGGCGCAAAAAATACGCAAAAATTACGTATAAATATAAAAAGTCAATGTTTTTGAATCATTTCAATAGAACAATAACACGGAAGCAGACATGTATAATTGTATTGTATACCATTGGAAGTATAGTGTTCTGCCTCCACGCTGGTCTCCTCGTCTTTTGCATGCTAAGTGTCGAGGGACTGACCTGCAGTATGCGCTAGTGCTGCTTCGCTCCAGCGTGCCTGTGTGCATCTAGTCTCTTGCTTGAATCCCTGAATACCAGGCCTACCGACTTTGGCTATGTAGCCCGTTGTGAAATATAGCATCCTAACAGCTGACTCCTGTCGCTTTAGCCACCTCTATGGCAGCTCGACGACCTGGTTGAGTGTTTGAGTATCAACTGACCTGCCAGTCGGGGCAGTCACGTAAGCCTACACGGTATGTCGCCACGCGCCCGCATCGTATGTTGCTGCATCGGTGTTGCGCACCAGTGCACCCTTCTAGGACAACGGTGGTGCGCCCACTAACAAGGATTCACGATACATTAGGCTCTTCGAGCTAGAAATCCACATGTCTGTGGAGGTCTACACGGGACACACCCGATGCCCGAAATAAAATTTATTCACCCTGACGGACGGGACACACACAGGGGGATGGTCATCCTGAAACGACTGGACCCACACAGCGGAGGGTCACCTGACACACTGGTATACGACCACCATACGCCTCCCAGAACAGGGAGTGCGTGCCACTCGTCAACACGGGGAACACACAGGGGATGCACGTCACCTGGACATCGCGGGACACACACAGGGAGTTGTCACTGAACACAGGGACACACCACAGGAGATTGGTCAACCTGAACAGCGGAGTCACACATCCACAGCGGAGTTGTCACCTGAACAGCGGAGTGACCACGCACAGGGAGAGTCGTGGTCACCTTGACTCTACTCTACTCCGGACAGCACTACCAGGTGCGTTGCTTCACCTCTGAACACGGTACAGACCATCCATCCCAGCACGCTCGGTGCGTGGTCACCCTCCTGAACACTGCACACAGGGGCGTTCTTCGTCACTTGCAATCACCGACACACACACGGGGAGTCTGGTCACTGACGCACTCGGTGCCACACCAGAGGCAGTGGTCTGATGCTCTGATACACTCGACACACACAGGGTGAGTACGGTCTCATCCCTCGGAGACACAACGGGAACACACGACAGGGGAGCCGGTCACCTGAACCGGGGCCCACACAAAGGGGGAGTGGCGTCCCCCCTGAACACGGACACACACAGAGGGAGTGTCACTGAGCACGGGAACACACACAGGGGAGTGGTCACCTGAACACGGGACACAAGAGGGGAGTGTCACCTGAACACGGGACACAGCACAGGGAGTGGTCACCTGAACAGCGGATATAAAGCAGCAAGCCACACGGAGCGCAGCGTGGTCTCACCATGAACACGGGACACAACAGGAGTGGTCACCTGAACACGGGACACACACAGGGGAGTGGTCACCTGAAACATGGAACACACACAGGGGAGTGGTCACCTGAACACGGGACACACACAGGGGAGTGGTCACCTGAACACGGGAACACACACAGGGGAGTGGTCACCTGAACACGGAACACACACAGGTGAGTGGTCACCTGAACACGGAATACAAGGTCAACATGGGGCAATGGGGAGAACGCTATAAATGTAAACAGCATGTATGTAAAATATATTTAAGTCTCTCTTAAGTTTACGCCGAACACCGATAAGTAAATATTTACCGTTTATTTTTTGCTAAAGCGCATGAAGTCGCAATTCATAAGCTGATACCAACCTTTATAAACAAGGTGAGCCACTCGTTTTCCTTATCAAAACATTACCTGTGTTAAAAAGCTTATGTTACTGATGACAACACTTATTTACATGATTTGCGTTGAAATGCATCAAACTTTCATTTTATGCCGATTCAGAATGACTGTTCTCTTCTGACTACTGTTGTTGTTCTCGTCGTGTTGCACTATTCTGTCTGCCTGGGTATCGTTCTTAGTTTTACTCAGAATAGTCCAGAGATGGACTTAACCCGCGCACTGCAGGGGGTGATTTCCGCCCCCCCCTCAGGTTTTTCAGGAGTAGCGGAAAAACGGCGGCGCGCAGCGCCGCCAAATTTCGTACACCCTGTTTGGGCATCAAGATTACCCACACTTTGCAAAAGTTTTGAACTCGAGTCATCTCGTCAGTCCAAGTCCATTCAAGTGACCTCACCTTCAAAAATGTTTGCGTTCGTGGCCAAAGCCACAGTCTTTTTCGAAAAGTTTTGAAACTTGCAGGAATCTAAGAATACCAGTAACCTTACAATTCGTTTATTCTCGGATTTTTTCGTATCGGGTGACAAAGAATCAGGTCAAAATTCCTGACCTCCCCATCATAAGTGAATGGGAAATAAACAAACGTTTCCTTTCAGAAATATGCATTGGATCAGAAATAAATTCGTTCAAAATCATGCTTTTTTAGCTCATATAGCAATGAATCAAGGTGCAATTGTTGCTTAGTGATTTCTTCAGGTCATCTGAAAGTCATCAGCAATGATTTGCTAATAACTATTGATAGAAAAGGAGATAGAGAGATTAGTTTGACACCAATGTGCTTTTGTCTACGTCTGGCCGCGTTGCCCCATATGCAACTTGACTATCTGGGTCACCAAATGACCTTGACCTGAGGTCAAATTTTGAAGTTGACCTTACCAGGTCACCGTATACATGTTGCAAAGCACATCAACGAGACAAACACGATGGCGTCAAAATGGTTTCCCTATCTTTCTTATGTGACATGCTATTCACGAAAAACTGTTTTGCTAAAAACAGTACTTTTTGACTTTCATGACTCTGGAGGCTTTAACTATTGATCTGAGCTCAATTTGAGGACCTGTAGCGATTGAAAATTCAAATAGCTATCGATTGTCTCTCAATTGTTTGCTCCTAGATATCATAGTTTCCGAGGTAATCGGGGGTTTCCTGGAAAAAGAGTCTAAAAAAGTCAAAAACCGAAAATCTGACCTTGGTTGACCACTGGTGACCTCAATTATGACTGATCCAAGAAAGACGACAATACTCGATAAGAGCTTGCCTAGAGCTATCATTCGTTTTCCGCTTGTCGCTAGTTGCGTTAGTGTTTGGAGATCTCACGGGGGGGATCACACCCGCCTGCAGTTCGGTGTTCGGCGCGAACCCCCTGCAGTGCGCGGGTTAATAGCTAATCACAACAGTCCGTAGATGGATTTAAAAGCTACTCACAGCAGTCCGTAGGTGAATTAAAATGCTTCTGACAACACACCATATGTGGCTTGAAGAGCTACTCAAAACAATTTGTTCGTGGATTTCATAGCTACTCACAACAGACTTAGATGGATTTAATTGCTACTTACAACAGTCCGTGTATATATTTAATAGCTACTCACAACAGTTCATACAGGGTTTTTCATAATGAATGTTACTTTTAAATCAGCCGTAGGAAGACCACAAATATGGCAAAGCACGTTGATTTTTAGGTTATAATGTTGCAAAAACGTTAAGGTTTTTATGTAAGCAAAAATTATACCGGAACAATTAATATATTGAAAGTTTTAGGCCTACAATGTTGAGGCCCAAGAAACGCTGCAACGCGCCATTTTCAAGCGAAGTGGAAGTTTCGATTGTCTCAGTATGGTGCGCTGGAAAGCGTAGCTGCAGTGCGCCGAAAGTTTGGCAGTCACTTCCAGAAAATAAACGGCATGACATCAGGGGCTTCGCCACAGGGACATTATGTGGGGGGAAGTAAATTAGGGGGACAGAGGCATTTCCATGCAACACCCATTGGCGTATAATGTTAAAAATCCTGAAAATCTGAGGACAAGTCCCCTCCTGTGGCGTGGCGGAGCCCATGCATACCATCAAGGTTGGCTTTCAAACGACTGATCGAAAGGTTTTAATCATTAGACTCTGTCTCCCCATCAAAGTCTCAAGGTCGAACTGTAAAATCAGCTCAGCTTGTGGATAAAATTCGGCAGATGGTGGATCCACATCCGGCAGCCAAGAAAAGCATCTCTGTCCCCAATATTGCCAAGTCGTTGGGCACATCCACGACAACCGAGTGGCGAATTATGCGAAAGAAGCTGGACTGGGTGACTGCCAAACTTTCGGCGCACTGCAGCTACGCTTTTCAGCGCACCATACTGATAGGCAATCCAAGCTTCCTTTTCGTTTGAAAATGGGCGGTTTCATTGTTTCTTGGGCCTGACATTTGTAAGGCCCATAACATTTCTGATTGTAACTGGAAATGTGCGGCAGAAGATTTTGTGAGTGAGCGGCACACAGTGCATTCTGGACAGAGAACGCGACAGGATATTGATTACGCGCTCATACATGTCTCACGTTAGTGAGGCCTCAGTTTGGTGTAGTGTCAGTCATCCACTCTCACTCGCACGTGTGACATGACGCACGCACACTGGAGGTGTTACTATCAGCCGACTGTTAGCAGACATGGGATTCGGATAGCTTAGTGATATAGTCAGTGTAGTCACGAAGGTCAGGATATATGTAGAGTATGATGGGATGCGGGTGTATATAAGTGTTCACCCCACATGAGATATTTTATACGCAGCATTTTTTTTTTTTTTTTTTTTTTTTTTTTTTTTTAAAAAAATTTTTTTTTTTTTTTTTTTTTTTTTTTTTTTTAACTAAACAGTTATATAGATGGATGTAATAGCTTCTCCCATCAGACCGTAGATGGATTTAATAGTTACTCACAACAGTCCATAGATGGACTTGACTTTGATGGCAATGATGCAGGCGATGACTGCGTTGACCAGGATGGCGATCTTCATCACAATGATGATCTCTCTGTCAGGGGCCTGCGTCATCGAACGACACATGTGTCAACTGGGGCATACAAACGCTGGCGCGCACATGCATAAATATCATATCTAACAATAAGCGACCACAAAAATGCTACTTTCCAACACAAAAAATGCAACAAAGTAACGTTTGAAGTATGTTGTTCTCAATCATGTAGTAGAGTAAGCATGCAGAAAAGCATTCACTCTGCAGAACTGGCTAGCGATAACGATATAGGAGGAATTATAATGAGCCAAATGATGGTGGGAAAATACGAAGGTGTTTCGGCGAAACAGAGCACGCATCAGTCAGTGTTCTCACCCGAGGTCGGAATATCTGCTGGTAGATGTTCTTGGAGAACATAGTGGAGGACGAGAGAACGGACGAATCGGCTGACGACATCACCGCTGCAGACACGGCGCCCAGGCCGATAAAGGCCACCCACTGCAGGCACAAACACAGATATTAGACCTTATTGACGGGTTATCTTGGCCAGCGGAAGTAGATCGGACAGGCAAGGCATCCCCTCAAATTGGTGATGTAGGTGTATATTTGCCGTAATACTGGAATTAATCGATGTTCCATTGTTCCATGCTTAGTAGATACGTTAACCCTCGCCGAGCCGGGGGACGCTTTGACGCCTCTAAGGTTTTTCGAAGATAGCGAAAAACAAACGACACCATTGGAGATTGTAAAGTGACGAGCGCCTTCTCTACGGAACTTTCACAAGGAGGGTATTTCTACTGGCTGATCTAGACCTCGAGTTGGGAGGGGGTGTGGGTTACGCTCCCTTTCATCAGCGAAATAATGTTGACTGGGGAGGGGAGAGTGGCTTCGGGACGTGGGGACAGTTCATCGTGTTTTTCGTGCAATCCGGCTGCAGGGGATTTTTTGCGTCCACTGGGGGGTTTGGGGGGGGTATTGCAAACGCACTGCGGGGAGAAATCTTCCGTTAAGATTGTTAAAATAGTAATGTTAAATTATCTGACCCTTTTGCTTGTGCACTGATAGCTTATTTAAAACAACCTTTCGTCTGTAAAAGTTATTAGTTTGTTTTTTATTGTAGGAAATGTATCAATTTTGCTCCAATTTCAGGCGTTTTATTAACCTTGACAAGATTGCATTACCCCCCCACAACACACACACACACACACACACACACACACACACCCTTGGATCCGCTAGAGGCAGTCCATTTCATATAACACTTCGCTGACGTCCTTATGTTCGTTTCGTGTGTGATGTTCCGTCTTGTTCCGGTGATGTTCCGTGCTGTTCCGGTGATGTTTTGTGTTGTTACCGTAATGTTCCGTATTGTTCCGTGTTAATTGTGCTGAATTCAAACTGTGTATTTATTTCATACCTGCTGAGAAATTTACCATTTGCATATGACAGCAAAATATTACGGATAAAGAAAACTGATTTCGAGTGATGTCTTAATTGTGCTTCGGAAATACATTTCGATATATCAATGCATTGATACATCTATCGATTATTTAGTGACAATTTATCCGTGAAATGGTTATGTGTATATAATGTAATATTAAGTGCACCACATATCCTACGAATTTGTTATGTTTTGGCGATTGAGGAATAAGTACGCACATGCCTTTGTCCACTTTTGGCACCATGACAGGGTCACTAACAGTAACAGTATGTGAAGAGTTAAACAATATGGATACATTTCTGTATGTTTGTACAAACTAATAATTACATTTTAAGCCTATCCTGGCACTTGGAAACCATTCAACGGCCTCAAGACTCGTTTGATACCGAACCAATTTCGTTTAATGCGAACACTCGACACATGAAGATTGCATTCTCCAAACTCTTTCAATTATAAACAGATGAAAATGGACACTGAAAAAAACGGACAACTACACAGTATACTGAGGACATGAAATTTAACCCTATTAGTGGCAGTGGGGGGGCAAATATTGCCCACCCCTCATGTTTTTCTTAGATATTTTCCCAAAACGGCCACGAGTTAGGTTATGAAACTTTCGGACTTTTCCTTAAAATTGATTTTACAATTCTTGGAGTCAATTTTTTTGGAAGGAAAAGTTTTTTTTCTTGGAAAAACTTTTTGAACAGAGGCGGTTCCAGGGCCCCAGATTCTGGGATTGATTTTTCGGCGGACATGATTGTCGATATACGGAAATGGCGAATCTTCACGAATTCTTTCCTAACTGCCTCAAGTAGAGAAGTTGCAAGGTACGGTGATATTAAATAAGTTGCAAATAGTTGATGTTCATGATATATGTATTTTTACGTCAGAGGCGGTTCAAGTACTCTTGAAAAGGGGATTTCCAAAAAAGTATGAAACGCCTAGCTGACAGTCAATTAAAGCAATATAAATTGCGTTATAGCTATAAGATGCTGAAGATGTTTTTCCTTCTAATTTTTCGCATAATTCTATTACGTTTCTTAAGTTCAAGGGCGTGTCCAGGGCACAGAAAAGGAGGGAGGGTAAAAACTTGACATAGTGATAACGATTATACCAGCCGATTTACGGAGCAATAAAACAGATAGTTGAGAATGATGACTGGACATTATTGAGTCCAGGAGAGAAAATAAATACATTTTAATTGGCAGAGGCGCGCTCAGGAATCGAAAAAGGGGGTTTAATTATGTGCAAGGGAAAAACTTGATCGATGCCTACAAGGACATAACATACTGCAGTTTTTCCAATGAAAAAAGCACCAGGGTGGTCCTTTTTTAAACTTTTAAGAGAAATTAGCGCGAGCCCAGGGTAGGGTAAAAGGCGGGCAAACTTATGTTGAATTGAAAAATTGCAAGAAACTTAGTACATTGTTGACTAGTTAGAATTTATATTAGCGGGATTTTATTTTCCATATAAAAGGTTGATTCCACCTCCCCCAAATGGATCCTGGATATGCCTATGATTGATTGCCAGCATTCAATTTGAATGCAAAATGGTGTATTTATGACCAGTATCTTATTTATGTTTCTTGATAGCAGCATGACTGCGGTTAATATTTTTATATATATATTTTGCCTCCCTTTTTCGGTAACCTGGCACCGCCTATGGCAAAAAATATGCATTATAACTATTGCGTTTGATGTAGAAATAACGAACCATTACATTTATCCAGAAAAGCCATACAAAACGTTTGAATTACGCTTTTACTTTACCCCCGAATTTAGTGACCTGCACACACCTATGCTTTTTGGATTTTCAAAAATCGTCATCATGTATAACTTTTTGCTCAATATCTGTCGTTCCCTTTTAGTTGCGTTAAAATCGGTTGATAAACATGACAGCTGTGTTGGATTAAAAAATGGCCCCCCGTTGCCCCCCTATTTAAAATTATGAAATTTCGTATATTTTTATTCAATGTATATCATGTAAGGTGAATCGACCACCGTTTTGATTTTTGAAAATCGGACGGGAGATCTCGAGATCTCCGGGGGGCGAATATGCCCCCCCCCCTGCCACTAATAGGGGTAGCCGGGAGCCTGCCACTAATAGGGTTAAAAGGGGAAGTGAGTATCAGAATCACAATCTACGCATCGAACAATCCCTGTGCCTGCCATATCTCCCGCATGCTCAAGTTATCTGATTAAAAAACGACTTTGAGCCACCGCTGGCCAATTGTGTTCCGGTATCTGACGCCCCTGTATTCTGACGTCACTGGTCCTAAACACCCACCTCTGGAGTGAGGTACTGCATCACCAGCGGCAGTAAACACCTACCTCTGGAGTGAGGTTCTGCATCACCAGCGGCAGTAAACACCTACCTCTGGAGTGAGGTACTGCATCACCAGCGGCAGTAAACACCTACCTCTGGAGTGAGGTACTGCATCACCAGCGGCAGGACATACCGCGTGTCATCGCCCGTCGGTGTTTTGCCGTAGTCGGTCATCTCCCAGTCTGTAAACAGCGATACCGGTCATCTCCCACTCTGTAAACAGCGATGCTTTTATCTTCTCTTGAAAAAAACGTCTTGAAAAATAGTTAAATCTGGGAAGGGACGCGTCCGAGCCCCGGGTGGTAGCGCAGCTAGATAGATTGCGACGGTCTGTCAGACTCCACCGGCGTGGCGGTGAGATATTTGTAAATAGCATTTTGTGTTCAAGGGACAGGTGCTTTGATTTAAGCGTAAGGCCTTATGCACCGATCCTTTTCCTTTGATGACTGTGTGTAAATGTGTCCACCCTGTCGAGGCAAATAAATGTATGATGATGATGATGCCGTCATCTCCCAGTCTGTAAACAGCGATACCGGTCATCTTCCACTCTGTAAACAGCTGAGTACCCGGTCAACTCCCACTCTGTAACAGCGATACCGGTCATTCTCCCACTCTGTAACAGCAATACCGGTCATCTCCCAGTCTGTAAACAGCGATAGCGGTCATCTCCCACTCTGTAAACAGCGACACCGGTCATCTCCCACTCTGTAAACAGCGATACCGGTCATCTCCCACTCTGTAAACAGCGATACCGGTCATCTCCCACTCTGTAACAACGATACCGATACCGGTTATCTCCCACTCTGTAAACAGCGATACCGGTCATCTCCCAGTCTGTAAACAGCGATACAGCATCAGCAATTGATAAATATCGTGTCTATCGCCCGGGCTGACCACTCGGCAATTAGAACAGTCATAAACAATCACAACAGACAAACACAACAGTCATAGTCAATCGTGATTAGTCATAGTCTAAGTCGACAGGCATAGACAAGATATGGAGCCTGAAATCAGGCATCATAGACACCTATGATGGCATCCCATCACCAGCGCCCCTTCAGGGGCCAGACTGAGCCGTCAGCCGAGTCTCAGCAGCAGCAGCAGCAGCAGCAGCCGGCAGCGTTGGGGCCGGGCAGTGACGGCGGTGGAGGTGCGGGTGCCCCCTGCCACTCGGATACTCGAGGGCTAGCATAGGCGTAGGAACGGAGGGGCCGTGGGGCCAGTTGTCCCCCCCCACACTGTGTCAGGCTGGGGGGCCAGCAAATGTTTAACCTTGCCCCCCCCCCACACTTGGAAAGATTTCTCCTCCTCCGGGTAAGCTTATATCTGTTCGATGATGAAGTGCTTTAAGTTGTGAAAATAATTTATGAATGTGACTGGTACTCGAGGAAAGAATAACAAATTGTGGTTTTAAGAAATAGCTTTTGAAAGCAGTCCAAAATCCAGGCATCACCAGTGACAAAACTGAAAGAAAAGCTTCGCGCCGGCTCCGGCATCACACAAGTTTTGCAATTACTTACACAATTTAGGGAATTTGGGAAATATAATAAGTGTCTGGCAAGCTTTCTCATTTGCGGTAGAATTTCTGGCCCCAGGGCCATACATACATAACCCTCGCCCTTACCGTTTCCCACCTTCGCCTACGGGGGGGGCTGGACAGGATCCCCTGTTAACTTCCAAACCAAGCATTATAGGAGCAACGCGGGTAAGAAACCAGCATATGTCGCCTGTCATGTGAGGAATATTAAGCCATAGGCGTAGAAACGGGTGAGAGCGGAACGAGGAGGCCATGCCCCCCACTATTTTTCAGGGCTGGGGGGGCCAGCAATGTAACTGCCCCCCACTTCTTGAACGATTTCTCCTTCCTCGGGACGCGATATTTGTTCGATGGATGAATGACTTTTGAAAGTTGTTGGAAAATAATTATGAATTTACATCCCCGCAATACGCATAATCCATTGACGTTTAAAAACGGCGAAATTAGGGCTGCCCCGAAAAAAGTCCACTTTTAAAGAGTTTGGGAGATCCAATTGTAAATGATTAACATGTTCTCTACTGTTGACATGATTTTACTGTATACACTGATAATGATTCCATGTGAATGCCTTTTTTTGTGAAAGAGTCAGGTTGTGGCAGTAATATAAAGTATTTACAACTTCACAATCATAGGCCGAGGACGTGACTGGGGGGGGCATGATCCCCCCGCTTTTAGGCCGGGCGGATTAATGTTAACTGGCCCCCTCCACTTTTGAGCAAGCTCTATCGAATCTCTTTTTTGGTTTTAGATGAATAACCTTGCAGTTGGCAGAGAGATAACTACGTACGGTGGAGAACTATTTCAGACCTCGCGTAGGGAAGGGGGAACAGGCCACATATGCTGTCGCCCCACTTCTTAGCAGACCTGGTGGTCGTCAACGACAATTATTATTAGAACCTCGACTCCTCAGTTTCTGAGCCCATTTTTTACCCTTGTTTTATTCGATCACTGATATTTGGTCGAGATACCTCTCGCCCTACGGAAACGTTTTTTCACCTTCGCCCCTACGGAGTGGGGGGCAGGAGAGCTGACAGCCACCATTTGCTAACTTCCAAACCAAAGCAAGAATAGCCTCTTTACACAAAAAAACAGCATGTGCTTGTCATGCGATAAATCTGATGCATATCATTTTTTGATGCAAGGTCAATAGGTGCCACCCAGGTCAGTGACCCTCCCAAGGTTCTTCAAGATGGCCTCCCCAGGTATAAGATCGAATACCGTCCAAAAAAGTAGTGATTTTGTCAGACCGTCGTAATTATTAAAGTTATGAAAATATATAAATTGATGGGTTTTTAGCGTTAGGTTGTTCGTCGTTGAATTATCTATCTGATCATATATCAACTTTTAGCTCTGGTTAGGTAATTAACTTCTTAAGTGCACGGAAATCGTCACCATAGAGGATTATTGCTATGCGGCGATAGGAATTAGCAGCCTCGACCGATCACTCCAGAGAGAATTGGCGATCAGAAAACCTCAAATTAGAAAATTAAATGCAATAAATAGGCATGTTCCTAAGACCATTTGTCTTAACAAAAAAAAATAAAGTTTATGTATTGTATTTATGTACTACCTCTCCTTATATCTTAAAAATACTTTTCAAAATGGATATATATTTTACAAAAACAGAGAAAGAATTAATTTTCGATCACGGATCTTTCTCGAATCTTGAATGGTTAAATTCAAAAAAAAAAAAAAAAAATCAGTTCTTTGAACGCCCCCCCCTTCGTTATCTCCCCGAACCAATAATCGCAGCGAGGACGCGCAAGACGGCAAATCGAAATGCTCCTTCAGTTTTTAAGATTCTTATGGGTTTTTTTAAAGAAAAATTAATAATTTTTGTTTGTTAAAATATATCCATTTTGAAAAAGGTATTTTTTAAGATTATCAAGAAGATCAGTACAAAATAACAATACATAAATACAATACATACAAATATATATGCCCTTGCACAAGCACTCCGGAGATTAAGAAAAAATAAAGTTGTTTTGCATCTGCGCACAACAAAACAATGATAGAATAAAAAATAATAATAATTAAAAAATAACCTAATCTTTTTTCACCACTCAGTTCAAAAATTAGAGATATTGCTTTAATTAGTGTTTTGGTATTGTTTTTATCAGTTCGTGCGAGTTCTCTCACATTTTTTTCTCTTTTTAAACACATGACAATTTCGATTTTGTAGTGATACAAAACGTTTATGAACTCTTTGGGGGTCAAAAAACACATAGTTTGGATTCCGAAATAACCATGTTAAAGAAAATTACTATTTTATGTTATTCCTTTTCATTGCCTATATTGCCGCAAAACTTTTTTTCTATGATTTTTATCTCTCAAGTTAATAACGTCGTTGTTTACAAACATGAACGTCACTAAAGCATAATTATCCCAAAACTACTTAAACCAGTGTCAATGAATTTTAGACAGCATACGTATAATGTTGTAAACTCAGCTACTGTAAATTTCCACGAGAATGTGATTTATCTGTAAAAATTATTAAATACAACTTCAGGGGGTCTGCCAGCCCCCCGTAGGGGACGAGGGTTAATTTTTAAAGTTTGAGAGAATAACGATTAAATTCATAACCCCACAATTATATAACTCACAAGCATACTTTAAAGAACCGGGGGTTAGGGTAGGGATGTCAGGCACGTGTTTTATGTCGAGGGACTAACAATGTTAACTGCACCCCCACTTTTGAGCGGTTGCTCCCTTCTTACATCTCTGATGTTGATTCGGATATGTCTGTCACTGCCATGATTAGTTATTGATTACACCTAAATTGCAACCGTCAATATCAAAGCTTGAGAAGTTAAAACTAGCAAGTTGGAACCAGGGGACGAAGGCCCGTTTTTTAGACAGGGGCCAACGACAATTAACGGCTCCCCTACTTTGGTTAAATATCCGTCGCCAGAGTGAAGTCCCCACTCCGCCCGCGCAGCTCAATTCGGGAGAGCGTTAGAATACATATCTACCCCCTCCGTCAACCGGTATCGAGTCGCTTAGGCGCTCAATATTTAGTCCTAATAGGATGCGCCTGTGGCAGATGGCAGCGGCCGCAATTCTAGTTCAGACGCATGCCAGTGTGCTATTCGGAAATGCCGAATACAAAATCCAGACTATCTTTACTAGAAAGCCAGTCAGTCAAAAAAAATATAGATAATTGCTTGATTTTGGTTTAATTATTTCCTCATACTTCGTTCTATTATATATGTATTTCAGTTGTGTTAATGTGTTTGAAAGTATAGATTTTTTCGATTTTTCGTTTCCAGCATTTTTTAACATATTTAAAAAAAACAAATATGTAATGGAAACCAAGTATAATGGGACGAGCCAAAATAGAATAACATAGCAATATTATAGTTTTTTGGACTTACATATAGCTCCCTAATGATTGTACGATAAGTGATTTTTCCGAAAACACGATTTTCCCCAAAAGAGTGCATTTAGCTTAAATACCAACATAAGGTGACCGCCAAATAAACGGAAGAAAAAAAATGTGGCTTGCTCTTTATGCAAAAAAGATGCCGCCCACGGAGGCCGGAGAGATCCACCAGTGGCTGCCCCCCCCCCCCACTTTTCAAAACGTTCCTACGCCTATGCCAGCTAGTCTGAAAGGGTTCCGATTTGTCAGTCAAATACATTACGTATATTAGCGAACAAGCACGGACACAAAAAAGGCATTAAGTTTATCTTCCAATGCTGTTGCATTATTAGGCGCCTGAACCTGTCATGTTTTACTCTCTGCATTTATAAGAAACAAATAGTTGAATTTATTGATTGAATTTCGCTTGTACATACAAACATACAACGCTTTCTTAGAAAACTGATTAGTGAAATCCAGCACGGCCTTCTATAAAGCGTTGCAGTACCTATACACATCACTCATCAACCACTTCGCCAGTATACTCGGACAGACAGATCTCTCACTGGCTCTGTAACACTGCAGTGCGTACAGCAGGGTGCAAGCATGATCGGGCGCTCTACTCACTGGTTCCCTTGGCGATGGCTCCTATGAGCACTGCCGGTATGGCCAGGAAGATGCAGCCGGCTGAGGCAGCGTAGCTGAGCAGCTGAGCACGACGCGGACTCTTCGACGAGAGAACACGCTGGAAATACACCTGCCGAGGCCGAAAGAGCAGGGTCAGGGGCCGAGAGAGCAGGGACAGTGGCCCAGAGAACAGGGTCAGGGGCCGAGAGAGCAAGGTCAGGGGCCGAGAGAGCAGGGACAGGGGCCAAGAGAGCAGGGGCAGGGGCCGAGAGAACAGGGGCAGGGGCCGAGAGAGCAGGGGCAGGGGCCAAGAGAGCAGGGACAGGGGCTGAGAGAGCAGGGGAAGGGGCCGAGAGAGCATGGACAGGGGCTGAGAGATCAGGGACAGGGGCTGATAGATCAGGGACAGGCACAGACACAGGCACAGGTCAGGTTTGAGGGGGATGACACGCTGGGAATACCACTGCGGAAACCTGGGATGGAGCGTCTTAGACAGAGTACGATACTGGGATGTTATGCATATTTGTGCTCTTCTTTTGAGCACATTTCTTAAACAGACCTATTTCTTTGACAATACTTCTATCAACTGATGTCTTTCTTCTCTAACCGAATGGCATCACAGGCTTAACAGACATTCCAACGGCTGGGAAAAACTTTCCATCCACTGCCTTAGCCTGGCAGTTGAGAAAAGGTCTGTTAAAGAGAAAGCTTAATACAAACATCTGTTATATAAAAACTGAGGGTATTTGCAAGTTGCGTCACCGTGTAGTAAAATATCAATGGAAGAACTATTCGACCATGATAAATGGTCATGGTCCACAACACAGATAGCATCCTCCAACATCGTTTTTCGGTCAAACGTGGAACAGTCGAATATTTCTCGGCGCACCTAAACATGTTCAATAGTTACCTGCCACGGAATGCCTCCACAAACGAGCAGCATAGCGTAGTCGAACCACACCCCGGCCCAGTGGCTCTCAACTGAGCCGATCCAGTCGTTCTGCGATATGTCCAGCGTAGTAAACGCCTCGTGACTCATCGCGAACGGAATCGAGAACCACTGAGAAGTAGAGGCAATCATATTAGACCAGTGGTTACCAGCCCTCCCGACACAATTACCCCTTTTCAGCAGTCATAGCAGGCCTTTACTCCACCATTTAAAGATTATATATATTTATCAAAAATAGTAATGGTTCCCAATGTGTTGGTAACAACTGTTTATACACTTTCATTGGAACGTCGTAACGTGCAGTATAAACAAGGACTGCGAGCGCACATGTATTTTGTTTTCTTTGACAATTTCTTAATTCTAGGTTTCGTTGCCGACAAGGCGTATCAAAAGTATATTGTTAGCCGAGGGCTGCATCAAAGCTGTCTTAGCGTAACATTTATTGTTCCACTTCACAGGCTTTCGTGACCCCCGCAAAATGGCCCCGTTACCCCAAATGGGGTCATGACCCACCGTTTGGGAACCGCTGTATTAGACCAAGAACAAATATAAGGCAACCATTGCACTCTGTATTGCTGATACCAACCCTTTGCGAAGAAACCTGTCATTATTATTAAACACACTTCACCGTCGAATGATAGTTCATGACAAGATATGTGGCGACATCCGGCTTCTTGGAAAGTCGCCAGGCCATTTTGTAATGTGCAGCATCCGAAAACATTCAGAGAAAATCGGAGATAAAAAATAAAGCAAGCAACTTTATCAGCATGAATATTCAGCATTCCACTTATGTATCACCCACATTACTCTCGACCAAGGCTGGATCAAGGGGGCAAAGGGCCCATGACGCCCCCCCCCCCAGGTCCTAAAACTGTGATTGTCCTCCTCCCAAAAAACGACTTGCAATGGCGGACGGCCGACGGCTACCTACTCCCCCTCCCCCCTCCGCTTACATTTTTTTTTTATAGTTGAGGCATCCTTAAACGAAAATCATCATCATCATCATCATTACTAACATTTCTTATAAATACGCCATTGGATTTCCCCCTCCCCTAACAAAAAACACGGCTAGATCATCCCTTGTTCACGTATAACGCCAGCAATCAATACGCACCAGACCAATGAAGATGCAGATCAGCTGGATGACGTCAGTGTACGCGACTGACAGCAGACCGCCGAACAGCGTGTAGAAGACGGCGATGGCCGCCGACATGGAGATGGAGAGGGCGTTCCCGTACTCCACGTAGTCGTCCAGGTGCAGAATCACGTTTATGGTGGTGCCTGAGAAAATACGACACGAGCGATAGGTTAGTGCTGAATTTGGTTGGAAAAAACAAGGTTATAGAAGAACTGCACGTCGGGAACGGGAAAAACAGCACGTCGATTAAGTGGAGGAGTCAAGGTGGTATCGCCTTGAAAACCACCCAGTTACTGAACTAAAGCAAATAAACAGTACACGGTGTAGATTACAGAACAGACAGCATAAAAATGCGTCTATTGGCAATACCTTCGTGAAATGACCCGCTCGGCGTAGGAAGGGATAGATTGTACCCCTACTGGGTTTTCTCAATAACATGAAAACTATGACAGATACGGACGTCAAATTTTGGGCATCTTATACTGCATTAGTTTTACATTTTCTTTAAAAAAACGCCGAAAATGATGCAGAACTTTTAGGGATAACGACGTTTTAATGACGTCACGTCATGGCATTTTTGGAAGAAAAGCAATAAACGTTTCAGAAATCGTAGAAAATATAGTTTTGGTTCAACTTGCCAACAGTCAAGCTCAAAAGAAAAAACATATTTTCTTCAAAATGGCTATGTCGGATTAAAAAAATATGGGTTTTTGACCCCTCAAAATAATGATAAAAGTGAAATATCCCAACAAAATCGAAATTTTCAATATATTTAAAAGACGAAATTTCATGAGAGAACCGAGTAATTGAGATACCCAAACCAAATTGCATAGCAACATCTTTACTTTCCGTGACTGATTGTTCCCGAAGGATAAGTTACTTATTACGTCATTTTTGGAAATAACTTTTTTTTCAATTGACAAGATACAGACAAATAATTTGCATTGCTGTATTAACGAGATAAACTGGTTAAGAAACATGACGTATCAATTCATATTAATCAGTTTCAAGTTCTGATCTTGTATGATCTGATTTTGGCCTTTAATGGCGTCAGGTTGCAAAAATGGCTGCTGCTATTTATTTTTACGTGTGAAGTACATGTGTCACTGAGACATGTGTCGCAAGACTTTCGTAGACCTCTTGGTATTAGTGACTTTTTGTGACCTGATGTTGACCGTGACCTTCGCTTATAATTTCATTTTTATTTAGCGCAGGAGATGCTGTATAACCTTGAAAGCTTTATGTGCAATGATAGTTGTAATCTAAGGTTTTAAATTAAAAGTATGAACCATTAACTCAAATAGCTTGATTTTGACATATGACCTGACCGTGACCTGGCATATGAGCCTTCTTTAAACATTTTGGTTATGCATTACATTTGTTCCATTGCGAGCTCTCAATCACCGCCTTGTGCGTATCGCTACGGTCATTGGTTCGGAAGATACAAGGGGAAGTAAAATGTATCCCCTTACACCGCGCGTTCGGCTGGAGACCCCTTCGCTGCGTGGTTTAATATTATCTCAAAGCTCGTCACAACCACCGATATATATCATATATCACGAGATTTACAGCAACTATAGACGACACCTAAGTGTCGCTTACAGTACGGACGCTAAGATAAAAACGATAAAAATACGATAAAAAGTGACTGCAGATGATTAATTTAAATGTATAAAATACAATACAGGACGCGAAAAAATAATAAAAGTCGATGGTATGTAAACATCAGCATTATTTTCTGGTTGCCAGAGTGTTGCAGTAGCCAGTATGTTCATGACTGTCAATGATTCTCGATGACAATCATGCTGTTATACAGTCAACTCCTCAAATTAACTTGTTGATGACCAAGACGCGTTTCGTAGTTACTTCATCAGTTGATCATTCAAAAGGGACATACAAAAAACAGATGATCTGTTTTTGTATGTCCCTTTTGAATGACCAACTGATGAAGTGACTCTACGAAACGCTCTTGGTCATTATAAATAATTGAGGAGTTTTGACTGCTATATATATATATATATATTATATATATATATATATATATATAATATTATATATTATACTTATATATATAATATATGTGTGTGGCTATCATTCAGCATATGTGTGTGTGTGTGTGGTGTGTTGTGTGTGTGTGGTTCTGTGTGTGTGTGTGTAGGTGGGCTTGTGGTGTGTTATGCGTGTGTGTGTGTGATGTGTGTGTGTGTTGTGTGTGTGTGTGTGTGTGTGTGGGTGTTGTGTGTTGGTTGTGTATATATATTAATTAAAGTAACGGCATCGCGCGTTCAGACCGCGGAGTGACCCACCCAGCATCCCCAGAATGACGGCTGACGAAACCCACCGAGCGCTCTCAGAATGGCGGCCGACGTGACTAGAGTTCTACATGGGGTGGCAATCCTCATGGCCGGCCGAACCCCACGGCTATTGGGGTGGGCCGGACTGGAGAATCTCTAGATCATGGCTGCGGCGACGGCTGTGGATGCATAGTCTACTTTGGGATTTTTTGCATCAACTTTATCAAACCAATCATGGGTAAAAGAAGCCTCGGCATGTTGCCATAACAGTAGACTGAAAATAAACACATCATGTAAATTTACAAAAATCCTCACGGCTGGCCAACTGCCAGCCACTAACATTTGGAAGTGGCTGTGGCTGGCTGTGGCTGTGATGCCATGGCTGTGAGGCGGCTAGGTCAAGGAAAAGTCCAGCCATGTCGATCTCCAGACGTCACCCACCAGCGCTCCAGAATGGTGGCCCGGACAGACGCTCGCCCATCAGAGCCGGCAGGAACAGCAGGCCACCCATGATACGACCGAGACGCGCCTGCAGCGGGTCCAACATCGTCGTGTGCTCCTCTTCTCGCATCTTCTTGGCGAAGAAGAACCCACCTGAGGAGAGGGGGCAGGGGGAGGGGTCGGGTCAACGATGACTGGTTGGTACTCGGTACGTGGCGCTGTAGTGTTATTTGTTTACCGTGCGACGGTAAAGTATATACCAAGCGGGTCGCACGAAAAGCTTTCGAGCAATATTCCATAACACCAACGGAGTAAGAACTGTAAACAAAATTAAAAATTGGACAATAGCTAAGTTTGAGTCTTAACATCATTTTGCACATGACTTACTTTATAATTAAGCAATTAATCGATAAACCAAACAATGAGAGCATATGAATTAGTAACCTGCTAGCTCCCTACATAACTGCCCGTGCATAACTGCCGTACGGCGTAGTGATTATTTGTGTCATCATCATCGGTCATCATAACCAATGTTGTATTAGAAGCATCAGGCTTACACCCATACCATACATTGTAGACACCGTGTAACTGTGTCGTGTTGTGTGGATTATTTATTGGATGTCGTGCACATAACTGTGGACTGTTCATGGAAAGACATATTATGGAGCTATGGTTTTAATTACGTTATAATTTGGACTTTCTCCATGGGAGTTGAGTCGTTCGGACTCGCAGCTTTCGATGTATATTGTAATTTCCCTCGTCTGCGATCGTTCGTGGGAGTAGCGTTAAAAAGGTTACCTATTTAACCCGCGCACTGCAGGGGTTGATTTTCCCCCCCTCAGGTTTCCAGGAGTAGCGGAAAATAAAAACGGCGGCGCGCAGGCGTCGCCGAATTTCGTACACCTGTTTGAGGCATCAATTACACCACACTTTTGAAAAGGTTTTACTTGCAGTCATCTCAGGTCAGGTCACAATCCATGTCAAGTGACCTCACCTTCAAAAAATTGTTTGACGTTCGTGCCAAAGCCACAGTCTTTTCGAAAAAATTTGGAAACTGCAGGATTTTCATAAGAATATCAGTTACCTACAATTCGTTTATCTCGGATTTTCACCGTATCGGTGACCAAAGGTCAATTGATATTCCTGACCTTCCCATTTATAATGAATAGGAAAAAACAAATTTGCTTCACTTTCAGAAAATATCATCGGATTCAGGCTTAATTTCTTCAGAATCATTGCTATTTAGCTCATATCTATATGATCAAGGTGCAATTGTTGCTTAGTGATTTCTACAAGGTCATTCTGAGGTCATCTGAGGTCAATCAGCAATGATTTGCTAATAACTCTTGATAGGAAAGAGAAGAGACGATTAGTTGACACCAATATGTTCGTCTCGTCTGGCCGCGTTGCCCCATATGCAACATGACCTACTGGGTTTCACCAAATGACCTTTGAACCTGAGGTAAAATTTTGAAGTTTGACCTTAACCAGGTACCGTATATATGTTTCAAAGGCATCATGAGACAAACACGATGCGTCAAAATGTTTCCCTTATCTTTCTTAGGTGAGACTGCTATTCACGTAAAAAACTGTTTTTTGCTAAAAACAGTATTTTGACCTTTCGTGACCTCTGGAGCCTAAACTATTGATCTGACTCAATTTTGGTACTTAATTTGCGATAGCAAATTTCAATAGCATCGATTACTTCCTAATGTTTGCTTCCTAGCTATCATAGTTTCGAGATATCGGGGGTTTTCTGGAAAAGAGTCCTAAAAGATCCTAAAACCGGAAAATCTGACCTTTGGTACCACTGTGATCTCCAATTGTGACCTATACCAAAAAAAAGATTAAATAACTTTCGATAGAGCTTTGCCTAGAGCTATCCAATACAATTTTCTGCTTGTCGCTACGTTGCGTAGTTTTTGAGATCTCACGGAGATGGGGCGGGAATCAAACCCCTGCAGTTCGTGTTCGGCGGAACCCCCTGCAGTGCGCGGGTTAACGTTATTGATAACATGAGCTGAACGTTAAATAGTGACAGATTTGACGTTCTTGCGAGCGGTCGCTGACAAGGGTATTTGTAGTGCATGTCTGGAGCTCCGGGTCCGAGTGACTTAGTTGGTGTCAAGAGGGTCCGGATTATAACGTAGTAACGTAACGACATACGTAACGTAAAATGTTTACTGAGTTTACTAGTAAACGTTTGTGAAGTGAACGTTAAAGTGAACTTCTAGTGAACGTTAAAACGTTTACTAGTGAGGATTTTTGCGCATTGACGCACGCATTTGCACCTTGGCATTGTGTTTTTGTTTCGCATTGAGATGAACATCATGAGGATGACGCAAGTAAAAATATATTCATGTAATTTATTTTACCGTTTTCAAGCTAAATTGAGATACAACATGAGCAGAAGGCTACTTATTTCCATTCTTAAAATCATCGTGCTCAAATATGCCATAGCTCGCCCTGCAATGACTAAACAATGTATCATTTTGTTTATGATTAATCAGACTGCTGGTCGGATATACGGCCTGTGATGTCCCAGCCCGCCTCATTCCTACAAATGCCAAGTCCCACTGGCCCAGCCCTTCATCCCCCTCCCTCCCTACTAACCGAGAGCCAGAGACTAATGAGTAGTCCGAACGGCGCCTGTGTCCAGACCAGCCCTGATTATAGGTTCTCCTCTGCCGAGCCTGTGATGTAGCCTCCTCCGACCCAGGTGTGGCCTCATTGTGAGAATTGCAACCAAACATCCCAGGTTCCTCCCGGCCAACATCACCTTCCTCTGTGTCCTCCTCTGATGAACATCACATACAGACATACATACGGTCATTGTTGAGAATGCCAACAAACACTCCAGGTTCCTCCCGGCCACATCACTTCCTCTGTCCTCCTCTGATGGAACATCAACCATACAGACATCACATACGGACATGGTGAGAATGCCAACAAACACTCCCAGGTTCCTCCCGGCCAAGCATCACCTCCTCTGTGTCCTTCCTCTGATGAACATCACATACAGACATCACATACGGACATAGTGAGAATGCCGACAAACACTCCCAGGTTCCTCCCGGCCAACATCACCTCCTCTGTGTCCTCCTCTGATGAACATCACACACAACATCACACACAGGCGAGTCGCATACAGGAGACAGTCAGTCATGTATGGGTCTCCCGGCATGTACGCTCGAAGAGGAATGCAGAGAGACATCTCACATTTGATCGAGATACAGGGGTAGCCAATTACTCAGTGTCGGAGTCTTGCAACACTTGGTCTGACAGTGTTTGCATTCTCATGCATTAACAGGCATTAACATGCATTCACTTGCATTCACATGCATTCACTTGCTTTGCCATATGCCGGAGATATCAAAATACATTAGCCGGAGAGGTGTGGTACAACTTGGTAAAACAAAAAAGCCCTAGGGCAAATTTGTTGTACCAGAGCGCGTGAAAACAGTGTGTGTGATAAAATTCTGAATGGAATTCTGAAAGCTTTGTCGACTTTGCTTCCAAGGCTTCTTTAATTTTATCGAAGTCAAAGTTTAACTATAAAACAAATAATTTCTTGCTCTGGTAAGGATCTAGTCATAATTAAAACATGATTGAAAAATATGAAAAACACACATTGAATGACTTACATGGTAAAAATCATACCCCACTCGCCCGGAATAAATTGTCGAGACCTCTGTGCTTTCTTGATTTTTGACCTCAGCCTTCGGCCTCGTTCAAAAATCAAGAAGAAAGCACCTCGGTCCGACAATTTATTTTACCACCGCCCCTCATGCGTATTATACTATTACCATGATGCCGACCAATGTAAAAAAGCATTAGCGCGATGGAGTTGTTATTTTCCGCATATGCACTGGCATACCGCACATGGCGACATATGTAAAAGACTTACTTAAAATCTGCTGTGCATGTTTAGTATTTTGAATCTCGGCCGTTTTCAAAATTACTGCACTCGCTTCGCTCGGTGCAGTAATTTCAAAAACGCGTCGATCACAAACATCTACATACCAGCATCGTCAGTAATGCTTATTCACATTTGCATTTCACATGCATTCACTTCATTACATTCGTTCACATCTTCACATTCGTTACATTCATAATTGTTCACATCGTTCACATTCGTTCACATTCGTTCACATTCGTTCACATTCGTTCACATTCATTGACATTCATTCACTTGTATTCATATGAATTCAAATTCATTAGCATTCACATCATTCATCCATGCATTGATGCATTATTTCATGCATGATTTCATGCATGCATTCATGCATGATTTTATGCATTCATTCATGCATGCATACATTAATGCGTGCAAGCATGCGTGCATTCATGCATGCATTACTCATGCATGCATTACTCATGCATGCATTACTGTATGCATCCATGCATGTTTTCATGCATGAATGCATTTGGTGTTTGCATTCATGCATGCACTCATGCAATATTTAATGCATTCATTCAATAATTAATTCATGCATTCATTCATACAAAATCATGCATTCATTCATGCAAATTAATGCATTCATTCATGCATTCATTCATGCATTCGTTCATGCATTCATTCATGCATTCATTCATGCATTCATTCATGCATTCATTCATGCATTCATTCATGCATTCATTCTTGCATTCATTCATGCACTAGTTCATGCATTAATTCATGCATTTATTCATGCATTAATTAATGCATTTATTCATGCATTAATTCATGCATTTATTCATGCATTTATTCATACATTCACTCATGCATTTTTTAATGCAGTAATTTATGAAGTTATTCATGCATTACTAATTAATTAATTATGTAGATCATTCATTCATTCATTCATTCATTAATTCATTCATTCATTCCCGAATGCACACATTCATCCATTCATGCATTAATGCATGCATCCATTAATTCATGCATTCATTCAGACAGAGAAAGACAGCAGACAATCGAATAGTCAACAGTCCTCCAACCAGCGTGACTCGTGACTCATGGACACACTTGGAGGTCAGACAAACAGTCATAGAGCGGGATTGTACTTCGAGTCAATGTTATTGGAAGGCGGGGCACACAATTTATGTCCTTTCGTTGTTAAAAAACATGCGCAGCTACATTCTAAAAACTTTAAGGGTAATGACATGCAATGCAACATACATAATCATTGATTTAATATGTTTGTTTTAATAATTTGTATAAATATAATTTAATAATAATATTATAATATTATTTAATATAATTAAATTTGTATAAACATTGATTTAATACGGATGTTTTCTGAATACGTCCATTAGGTAATTACATTGCAATTCAAACGCAGCCAAACGTCAGTGGAAGCGCAATGGGTTTCAGCCAAGTTGCGATACAAATTAAACAACTGATTTATCCAGGCTTAATATGACTAATGGATTATTGCAGAAGTCACCGCATATGCGAAATGCAATGTTTGGGACACTTGCGTAGGGAAGCATTATCGTCAGAAAGTAGCAGATAACAGTGTAAAACAAGCCTAAAAGCACGCTTAATCGGGTGACGGAATACGTGGAATGATGTTAAAAGCGAGCACAAGACGGAAGAGTGAAATGAAAGAGAAACGAAAGTGATCAGGGAAGAAAGCGAACGTTTACGAGTGGAACGTTAAGTTCCAATAAAGTTGACTGCATCTCACCTGCATTTTGCAGTTCCTTTTTTCTCTTCCATGCTGCCCACAGGCCGACAACGAGAATCATGAGATAGAAGACAACAATGCCCGCCAGCCCCGCCCAGTTGAACATCGTGTCGTCTTGCGGTGACCGCCAGCGACAGTTTACGTCAGCTGACGCCTTGTGACGTCAACTATCGTCAGGTAACGGTTGCTGACGTCAGCTGATTCTGATGACGTTGAGTGACGTCACGTGATGGTCTGGTGCGTCAGGTGACGTCAGGTGATGTTCAGTGGCGTCTGGTGACGGACGGAGACCACCGGTGACGTTTGGTGACGTCAGATGACGGTTGGTGACGTCAGCGGATTTCTGGTGACTTGGGGTGATGTCCAGTGACGGCTGGTGACGGCATGTAGCCAAAGGTGACCAGTCTGTCCCCAGGGTAACCAGGTGGCCTGGAAATCGCAGCGGTGAGTTAGATCCGTATGTGGCATACAGTATCGTACAGTTTCATGTAGTTATATAATATGCCCAATGACATCATGTATCATAAAATGTCACATCAAACTGTTAACATTGTGATAAAAATCATACTGCTTTGTCGAAACAACCGCATATTCTGACTCAATATTACGATAATTGCCAGAAAACACTCAGGCGCAGATCCAGAACTCCTTCCAGGAGGGGTCACGGTAATGGGTGCGATGGTTATGGCTGGTCAAGCTATGTGGGTGGTGCTTTCAAATACCTGTTTTTGGTAAATAATAAAGTGATAATAAAGTATGTCGTACCAATGGTATATGTATTTGACTGCATTTCGTTGAGTTTGATAGCTTCATTGAATTCACCGACCTTCAGGGGAGGGCTTGCGCCCCAGTGCCACTCCTCACCTCCCCCGAAATCCACACCTGCCACTTGCGGTAACACTTGACTGTGATCGCAATTAGTGAAAACTGCGTTTACGCAGATGTTAGCTGGACTTTGTTACAGCCGCGTGCACCTGTCGGTGTTCAGCTGGCGCAGTGCGGCACCTGTCGGTCGTCAGCTGGCGCAGTGCGGCACCTGTCGGTCGTCAGCTGGCGCAGTGCGGCACCTGTAGGTCGTCAGCTGGCGCAGTGCGGCACCTGTCGGTCGTCAGCTGGCGCAGTGCGGATCCAGAGAAGAGGCCATGGCCCCTCTCTTGAGCCCTGGGAGGGCCCATAAGCGAGTGTATGTAGATGGTTCAATCTGCAGGTGTCCGTTTAAGCCCTCAGAAGTCAGAGGCCCATTTAAGCATTGGGACTGGACATTCCACCATTAAAAGCGATCATTCTGACCTACAGAATGCTCAATCTTGCCTATCAAGTGCCCGTTTGGACCTACCAATAACATTTTTTCGGGAAGGGCCTTCCAAAGTGGAGGGGCCCACTGACATCTGAGGGGTCCACTGTTGCGGCACGGCGTCCCAATGGTCGAGTCCTGGATCCGCCACTAGAATGGTGAGGCCCTGTCCTCGCTGGTGTCTCTTCAACATATCGAGAAGGACGTCCTTGGACCTTGACCATGACTCTATAGCCAGCCTCGTGGAAGGCGAAGTGTGTTGAGTATGTCAACAAGCCTTCCCATTCCGAGGGAGATGAGAGGACGAGGCCTGCTGTGAGGCTGTGGGCGTATGAATGGGAGTCGCTGCTGGGCAGGCGCGCAACCAGGATTTTCGTAAGGGGGGCACGACCTCAAGGGGGCCCCGTCGGGCCACGAATATTATGGGCTATTACCCATTATGGGCCCCCAAACACCGGGACCCATAATGACCCCTCGCGCCTCACATATCAGGGCGGTTCCAGGGGCAACCCTACCCCAGTATTATTTGCTCCCCCCCCCCGAAGAACAAACTACAAAAACACCCAAAAAGTTGGACTAATTCAGCCCTCCGGCATTTCGCAAGGTACACACTCAAGGTCCGACCTCTTCTCCGCTAGCGTATGTGACGGCGATAAGAAACCCACGTATGCATTTTAAACCGCATTACGGAAGCTCAAATAAATATATTGTCGCCTGCCTCACCTTTATTTTGCTGCTTTTAAGCAAAAAATTCCGTTTAGCATTTTGCGTGAAAAAACAACTGTTTTTCAAGCCTATGAAGAAACAATGCGGTCATATACAAATTGAAGCTTCAGTATGCAGTTCAGAATGCTGGAATGGGTCGTTCCTTAATTCGCCGTAAAACATAACGCAAGGAAAAACACCGACTTTAGTGGAGTGTTTACCATAGCAACTGCAGCCGTACTTCAAAGTACAAAACGGGCGATGAACGCCTACCGCCCCCCCCCCCCCCAAGCGATCAAGCAGCTTATCGCTGTGGCTGACAGCCTTAAGTTTGACCCCACGCTCCCACAACTTTTTTAAATAAGCATAAAAGCCACAAGGATAATCCCTAGGTACCAGTTTTTGAACGCTGATCAAATGGTCACCAAATAAGAAATGTTCTTTTTAAAAAAAATATGGTCCAGCCGTTCCGCCTGACGGATCCAGCCGGTCGTTCTTTGGCGGACGAACTTTTTTTGGCTAAAAGTCCTCGTTTTTCTCCCTCGACTTGGCCTGGTCACCTTATTTTTGATATTCGAGCCTTAAAATATACCTTCGAGGGGAAAATCGACAAAAAAACTGCGATACCCGTATACATATATGCTACGAAAAACACATATATAATAGTAATTAACTTACTAAAACAAACATCGCTGGGGCGTAGCCGAAAAAATTGTGGGGGTCGGCCGTAAATGAAGAAAAGACGTCTTTGCCTCATTTGAATAAGTGATTTTTATGTTATAGTAGTTGCTTAGTTCTTACTCCAGCGAAAAATTTACGGGTTTGCCTGATATAAACCCAAAATTAGTAGGCGGTGGGCGCCATATAACATTGCATGGCAGGCCCATACCCACTTTTAGGATCGAAGTTACAAACTGCCATAGTCACACTTGGAACTAGCGTCCAACAATTTGAATCAGCTATACCAACTGGAATATTTTTAGGCAACAAGACCTAAATTAAATCCAATTCGCCCGCGGACGGCCGAAAATTTTAGCCTTGCTCCTGATAGCATCTCGTCAATCGTGTCACATTGTGTATGGTGCTGACTACTAAAAAAGTTATTGTTGGCGTTTACTATGTGCCGGTTAAGAGAAATTATAGCGAAACTGTTTTGTCCCAGTGATATAGAGAGACCGCGACATAGAACAAAATTGCGCTGTGAAACGGTAAAATTTAAAGAAACCTCTTTCATATATGTTTTGTTAATTACACGAACGAGCGACTGCAAATTGTTGTAATTCACTGGACCAGTGACATTCCCTTAATGTTATTATATAAAGACGCTGTTACTTTGTTTCCATTAAATTTGTATACATGGAACAGCGGCCAAAAGCCTTTTATACATTATTACCGACGCGCTTTTCCTTGTGAGTGCTTGAATCGTGGGGGGGGAACAAACGCCACTTAATGCCTTGGGGGCCATGGCCCAAATGCCCCTTCCCTGGATCCAAAGTGGCTGGTAACATTGTAAAGGTTTGAAAGCAGCCAAGAGCCAGTAACGACTTGACGGCATAAATGTTCTCTTACTGGTGAAGCCTTAAGGAGCAGGAATTGGCTTCAGGGCAAATGTCTTTGGCCTGGTCCCCACTTCACATTAGCTTTCGGTCAGCAATTGGGACGCACTGGAAGCAGCTGTCCGCCGTCCGATGTTGTGTCTTTGCGTTCCGCGTCGCCTTTTTCGGAGCTCGGCCGAAGCTAACATCCACTAAACGTTTTTTTATGAAAGATAGGCCTGGCAAGCAACTGACTGCCAAGAAAGCTCTGGGACAACTAAATGGATTATTTCCCCTTTCCAAATTTGTATAAGTAAACAAATCATGTCATCCGCGCCGCGAAGCGGCGCGAAGTTTTTTTCCAGTTTTCACTGTAAATAGTTGGATTGACAGCTGCAATTTTACGATAAATTATGCGTTTTTTGGGGGGGAAAGGTCATGTTCCCCCCCGCCCCCTCGACTATTGGGAGGGCCATGCCTGGTTGGCCCTCCTCCCTCCTGATACCGTGTGCGCCAACCCTCCCGCAGGCCCGGTTCTCCTGCGAACAATCCGAACAGAGACCCAGCCTGGCTGCCTCATAGGGGCCTAGGGGTCGCCAAATTTCGTTAAGAGCAGTAGGGGCACCGAGTAGAGCCGAGGGTGAAACATTTTTTCTGCAAATTAGTTCCCATCGTGAAAAACGACTACTGATTAAAACATTTTTAAAACACGTTAAAATGTTTTAAACATTTGCGCAAAACATAATCCATCGGATAACGGCAGAGGTCTGGCAGGTCGGATAGGCCCTGAAAGACGAAGGGCCCCTGGGCAGGACAATGGGCCCTCGGAAATGTCGGTCGGGTTACAAATGCACCCAGAGCTAGTCCCGATTACCAATCTCAGACGGCCCTGGACGACCCTGAAGGGCTTGAGCCCCCTGGGAAAATCAAATTAAGGATCGTTAAGGTCAGGAGAATCCCTTGACCGAACTCGAACGGGCCCGGAAGGTCAAAAGGGCCCTGGAACACCTAATTGCCTTTAGTTCACACGCGAAGGGCCCAGTGCCCAAGATGGGCTCTTCCAAACGCTCGGGAGGTGCCCTTGAAATACTCGGAATCTAGGGGGTCCTTTTAGTGGCCAGCCGGCAGCCCAGGCGACAATCCTGTCTATAGCGTGCTTGCCTCAGAGGGCCCCACGGAGGTCCGCGTCAATAAGGGGCCCCTCCGGGCACCTCAGCAGGGCCTCATAGGGGCCGCAAACCAAGAATGGCCCCCACGGCACGCCTCGAGGGGCCCCCACGGGCCACCTCAGAGGGGCCTCCCACGAGCCGCCTTCAAGGTGGCCCACGGGTACTCCTCAGAGGGTCCCAAACGGGGCCGTCTCAGAGGGCCCCCACATTTGGTATGGGGGCACGCACGCCCCCCCCCTTGGTTCCCCTTTGTGCTGGGGCTGTCCTGACTGAGTTGTCACAGATGACTGGCAGTTTGTCTCAGCCAACACAGTGTAAGAAGAGCCTTTTTCGTGTTTTCGATGCAACTTTTTGTCGCGTGTCTCGCTAAACAGCACACAAGAAGACACCTCTAGCGATGACGTCTGGGAGTGCTGGCTGCGGCAACGTCAAATGGCCATCAGCAAGCGTGCTTGAACGCTGCATGAGCAACAATACGAGAGAAGAAGAATGAAAAAAAAACAGTGTCCGGCTCCAGCAAGAATGACGCGTCTTTTGGGAAAAACAGCAACTCTGTCACCGACTCACCAGAATAAACGGCTGGGATGGGCGTGTCACCAGAATAGTACGGCTGATGGCACGGTCACCTGATAAGGCTGGATGCGCGTGTCACCAAGAATAGTAGGCTGGACGGCACGTGCACCAGATATACGGCTGCAATGGCACGTGTCACCAGAATAGTAGCGATGCACGTGGTCGGGTAAGGTGTTCCGCTGGTTGGTCATCCCAATTACTCAACGCAGGTGAATTCTAACCACGCGCCTCCACAGAGAGGACGGTAGCGAAGTCATGGTCGTAACTCGTATGACCCCAGGCCAGTTCTGGGACGGGAAATACCAGTTCGGTGAGCGATTTGACCTCTGCCAAACCACACAGTCCTTTCACCGCACCATATGCATCAGAAAAACTGGTGAGATCTTCTGTATTGGAGCTTGTATGGGGAGCTGACGGAGTTCTGCTGAGGCTACGGAGTCTATTGAGAACTGCTAACTGTTGAGTGATTCAGAACGACATTATTCAGTCTCATAGTCATAAGCTGTCTGAAACTACCTGTACATTGGGTGACAGTGATCTAAAAATAAAATAATTATCACAAACAGCCAACGCATCCCTTTAGTCGGTCCACTCGACAGTGACGTCCCAGGGATTTCCGTGCGTCATCAACGTCCCTCCCCAGCACCCCTCCCCCTCCCCAGTGCCCCTGCCCCCAGCACACGCCACACGTGAGCTAACTACGCTGCTGCCGGGAGCTGAAGCGCGCAGTTCAAGGTCATCGGCAGCAGGGAATACGTGGAATCGGGACGAACGGACGATGGAAGGATAAAGAGAGAACGGTGGGTCAGCCTACACGCGCTCGTAGCTCCAGCGTACGGTAGTTTGACTGGACGAGTTGAACTGGACCTTCAGAGAACCAAATCGAGACAACACATTTCTACAAATCACCTAATTACTCCATTGCACCGTAATCGTTTTCCTAAAACCTTACAGAAAATTACTCAATAATTGTGTCCCTTCAAACACATGTCACACAGGCTGCTAGAGATGTGTTTGTTAAATGCTTCCTTTTCAAGCTATAACAGTGCCAACAGCCGAACATTTGTCAGTACAGCCATTTTCAGTTCTTCAAGAAGTCGAATGGCCCACCAAAAACCTTTCCCATCTCTTTTAGAGCACAATAAGATGTGTTACATTGTTATCACCCGGCCATACATCCAAGGCCCGTTTTACAAAAAAAGAAAAGCGACACGCTGAGATGAATCGATGACTGCCAGATAGCACAGCCATGATGGGAAAATACCCACCTCAGCCAGAAAAAAGGCTAAAACACACATCTTCTGAGATCTGAAGTGGCTAGGGGCATAGAAGCTGAGACACAAAAAACTATACGGCCACGGAGGAGAGAGGGCGTCCCTGTGGGCAATCAATCGGTACGAGGAGGGCGAGGGAGTATGCACCTCTAAAGCAGGAGACGACAGTAATCGAAAATGTGTTACGTGTGTCATTGAACTATGCCACATACAAAGGAGCCACTGAATATAAACATCATACATGACAGCAAGATTTTGCTTGATGCTAATTTACCGTCAGAGAATGGCATACTGACAGTTGCTTTGTTGCTGTCTGGTCTACAGCCGAGTTCCTGTTAATATCACATGCTCAATAAAATCGAAGAAGCTTTAATGGCAAAGCCGCAATAATCATGCAATGCATTATCGCAATCACTTCTTACGTCGTGCTGGTAAGACGTCATCGGTTTCATGGTATGAGATATCGTAATCGTCGTTATATACCGCGGAATATTGTAACGTGATGGAACATACCGCGAAGTATTGTAACGTGACGAGACAGATTTAAGTGACCCGATCCTCTGCAGTGAACAGAGGTAATAACTGTATTATTGTACTCCTACCAACCGCCATCGCTGCTTTTGCAGTTCGGACAAACGTAGGTACCTACTACCAACTACCTACTTGCAGCTTTCGTTTTGAGCGTCCGTCGTAATTGTCCCAGCATCCAACTGACGGAAGAGGGACCACTGGCTATGTTCCGTTCTTATTTACGAGTGCATAGTACATCCAAAACATGTATCGCTGAAATAGATGCGGTTGATAAATGCGTATCAGCAACCATATGAGGAACATGACTCATAAGCCCACCTCTTCATATCACATATAGAAGCGAGCCCATATCAGGGCTGTCATTAATTGGACGCTCTATATGGTCACGGTCCCACGCCGTTAGCGCTCACCGGCCGACGATTCACCAGCTAACGGCCGCGCTACATTTTGGCGCCAAAAATATCAAAATAGAGCGGTAATTTCTGGCACTTCTATGGTTCCCTTTTTTGTTTACATTCGTTCTTACCTTGACGTTGGACCTTGATGAACATGAGTTGCGATTTGCGGATAACTTTTGGCCTGAGCTACATTTGCGTGTTAAAAGTTCCAAATAGAGCGGTATTTCTGGCACTTTTGCGGCTCCCCGTCATTTCAACTTAATGTGGACCTTGAAAGCCACATACTATATAAAATCCCACATCATATTCGTGTTCCCTCGCATTCTGATTGATCACTCATGTCGTTTTTGTAGAAATCGGAGGTCATTCCTCACTAAGTCGCTGAGAACGTCGCAAACTTCACGGGTATTCCGCGTTCTCATTTTCCCGACGCATAAACTCGCGCACACTTCGTTCAATACACAGTACACACACAGTGCACACTCTCTTCCTGGCAACACAAGTGTGTCTCAACGCGCCAGGTGTGTCTCGCCACAAGTGTGTCTCGCCGACACACACCAATCTGTCACGTGCTTCTCACAGAGACCAAAACACATAGGCATTTTCGTTGACTTCAAAAGCTTACAATAATGTGTCGTTATTATCATAACAGTACTCATTAAAACGCGTCTGGCTGCGCTGATGCTGGCGCATAACCATGGGTGTAACTTTGCATGTGGTTTGTGTGGAAAGCTCCACACAAACTTGTAAGTTGGTGTGGAAAATCCACACCAATTCATTGTAAAATAGATGCAATGCAATTTTGACCTTCCAAGGGGCTTGTTCGGGGTCGTGTGTAAATTTAGACTGTAAGTATGTACGTTTCTATGTAACAATTCATTTTCGCACCAATTAGAAGACAAGCGGACGAAATTCTGGAAATCAAAAGAAAAAATCAGATGACATCAAATCAATGACAATCCACATTAACTTTGAAAACGTTTCTACGCCCCTGCGCATAGCTGAGAAGGCCTCAGAAGTCAGCGGTGGAAAGAGTACCATTTCTCATCAGTAGAACCGGTCCCGAACGCCATCTGTCCTCGATGTCCCACTCTCCCGTACTCGGTAACCTGACACGGCAGGCTTACGCCGAACTTGATTATGAAAGGTCAATGTATCCAATATGTGTTTGCACGGTGCATATGTCGCCCCTTGCTTCACTCCATTCCACTGCAGTGTGATCTGGGCGGGGCGGACGATTCCTTCACAGTGAGAGTTGATCGCTAGTGCAGCACACATTTATAATCTAGCTTCTAAATCACACTTCTGGTCAGACGACCTTCTCTCTTTTTTATGATCACATCACCTGCTGTACCACTTTCGCATCCAATCCCTAGCATCTCGGAGAGTGCAGCAAGATCTCATTTTCCTCCGCAACGTCGTCCGGGCCAAATATGAATCTTCAATTTTGCTGCGCTCTTTCTCTTTGCATGTCCCTGCTCAGTGCTCGATCGACCCGCACGCATCACGCACGAATCTCTTCACGGTGCTCCGTGCACGATTAAGCACTGTAACATCTGGGTTGTTTTGCAGAGAACCACGAGAGACGAATGCGACATTTTCAAGCGACAGAGAAGTTGCCACTGATCTGTACGCCGATGATTTACCTACACTTTAAAAAGTAATGTTGATTCTTATGTTATTTCAGTGAAGAGGCAGAGCGTGGGGTGCGCGACTTTGTATCACCGTAGCAGCCTTTTAACTTTTAACATGCAGTAGCACTGCTATTAGTATGCTTTACTAGTACTGTCAGTGTGCTCGTTATGTCTTTTTTACCTTTATTTAATTAATTTATGTCACTGTAATGCTATGTCTGTTTTAGGCAATGACTTTGCCTGTAAGCAGATTTTCTCTGTTGGCGATATTGCAAATACCTAAACCATAAACAATAAACTCAGGATATCCCGTACATTTACGGTGCGCTACTCGTCACGCAAGTATGATGCAGTGTGTGGTTTTTCTTCAATAAATCAAACTACATATGTATTTCCATCATCTTAGTTTAACTCGTACATGCTGAGTAATTGCACACATGCTATCCAAAATCCACACTGTGGAGTGTGGATTTTGGCTAGAGTGCGTCATTTGCTCAGACCATAGGTATGATATATTTGCCTACCTTCCTACACCATTCTACGAATTTCATCCCACGGCGACCCTTCTGTATTATGTTCGGCGTAGCAAATGACGTCACGTTTCCGCTGTCCAATCAGGTTCGCTGTTCGTATGACGTCACATGGGACCAGATCTTAGTTCGCACGCGAGCCTCCCATCAGCGGCTCACTCGAGAGCGGTATACCGGTAATCAAAAAACGTCATGTCATTAGAAAAAAATGCGCGCTGAAGCCCGTGACAAATTAAGCAGGATATCTATACGAAATTCGGAGGGGGTTAGAAGCCTGAGATTAAGAGGCACGCTGGACAGGGTCAAGGTCCATAGAAGGCGAGGGTCGTGGATAACAGATAGTGGCTGTGAGTTCATCTCAGACGACTAATTAGGTCCCCAGTGGTCTATCAGACATAGGATACGTGATTAATTGTATTAGTATGACAAGCGGATGAGGATAAGGCAAAACATGCAAGAAAATTGTCAGCTAGGTAATTAACATACTGGGTAGTGGGTACACTCTCCTTTTGTGTTCGATGCTCTAAGCATACGCAAGTCCGAACTTACGAGTATAGTAGAAAGCTACAGCAGCATTGCTGAACATTGCTGACTGTTAACTATCGTTCCCTGTTCGTGGTCTTACACGTCATCACAAGACCCAATATCTTCTGTAGGTATTGCCTTATTTGCAGTCGCGGCGTGGGCGGTGTGGCCAGCGTATTGTCGTCGGGAGCATTAACCCCGTATCTACTGCATTGTCAGCGTAAATTACGATTAAATTGCCGAGTTGACGTTTATTTGATCAGATGAGTGCTGTTAAATATTCCAGTGCGCTGGCGGCAAGCAAAACAGCTTGCATTGCAAAATGCAGCCGATAGAAGCTTTGCTGAATACATGGAGTGCCGACGATAACATTGGTTCTAACATTATACGTTTTTCAAGCGGCAGATGCTGAAGTATGTCAGGAAGCAGTGTGGACTGCATGACATTTTGCGTGACGCGTAACGCGTTCTTAAAGTTCTTTTCTGCTATTGTCTTTTCATTTACATTTGCGTTGCCTTATGTTCGTGTATGTGTGTTAACGTTTTATCTATCTGACTTCGCCTGTCATTGGGTCCATCCCGTTGGTGATACAGTTGAATACAAATCGTCATAGTAAATATGACAAGGCATGGCCATGGGATGACACGTGGAGCTACGTGAAGGCCGAGTTGTCACATTCATTTGGGATGTGGCAACGCATTGTCAATGCCCACATTTATGTTTTAATCGAATTATTTGCTTCCTTCTACGTTGAAGGATCACCATGTGGGCGAAAATGGTAGCCTCAATTGATGGTGGAATGCTGTAATGATGTGGGAAGCCCAGGTTACTACCCACACATACGGCTCCCGAAAAACATCAGCACCGCTGCTATACTCATGAGGTTTAGCGCCAGAGTGAAATGACTGGACAATGATTTTATGTGCCACCTCCATCTTGATCCGTCCCAGCCAAAAGGGCACCTCAGTACACCAAAATGCACCAGTCCACCGATCAAGATCACCGAAGGTCACTGAATGTCACCGAAGATCACTCAGTCTGGCTGTGATGACCCGACAGGAGCTGGCCCATGACCGATAGCGGCAGTACATCGCTGCGTAGTGTACTCGGCGCCCCTGTCCCGCCACCGAGCCCCGCCTACTCCGTGCCCCTGTCCCCGCCACCGAGCCCCGCCCTGTGCCCCTGTCCCCGCACGAGCCCCGGCCCTGTGCCCCTGTCCGCCACCGAGCCCCGCCCGTGCCCCTGTCCCCGCCACCGAGCCCCGCCTTCTCCGTGCCCCTGTCCCGCCACCTGAGCCCGCCTGTGCCCCTGTCCGCCACCGAGCCCCCGCCTTCCTCCGCGCCCCCTGTCCGCCACGCGAGCCCGCCTACCCGCGCGCCTGCTGTCCCGCCACCGAGCCCCGCCCTTCCTCCGCGCCCCTGTCCCCGCCACCCGAGCCCCGCCTTCTCCGCGCCCCTGTCCCGCCACCGAGCCCCGCCTACTCCGTGCCCCTGTCCCGCCACCGAGCCCCGCCTACTCCGTGCCCCTGTCCCGCCACCGAACCCCGCCACCGAGCCCCGCCGGTGAAGCTGTGCATCCTACCTGTAATCATATGTTACTGGACTGTCTCGCCACGCCAGCTATCGCATGGCTGAAAATAACCAAACGTATGAATTATGCATTTAATTTTGAATTGCATTACGTTTGGTTTTGCCTTGGCTGGTCATGTAAATACTCCCAAATAACGTCACGTTCTCATTATGTTTGCAGAGAGGAGGCAGATGTGACATTGGATTGGTCCTGCAGGGAGCCAAGAATAGCACGTTTTCAACACTCACTGCAAGGAATGTTGCGATAGCCGGAGTAATGTAGATAGTGCATAAGGATGAAATAGTGTGACCTGAATACCATGCCATTGCATACACTAATCATACAGAAAGCAGTATCACAGGGTGACCAAAATACACCACACACTTATTTAATTATTGTGAACTGATTCATCAAAACGTTTAAAGCACTGGCGACTTCTTCATAATGTTGTCCCCGCAAGCATTCCAGATCAAGACAGCATCAAAACTTGACGACGTATTTCACGTCAACCTCTGTTCACAATTAGTTAACCATTCAAAAGTACCTGAGTGTGTGTATGTATCGTTGGTTCCAAAATAAGCGTCCCGCTGGGTTGGCCGGCACAGAAGTAACAGGGAATATACCGCCTTGGGAAGAGTATGTGGAATGAAGGAGATGAGTGCCCAGATTAATGGCACTCATCTCCATCATTTCACATAATTCTCCCAAGGCGGTAGGTATATTCGCTTTAACTGCTGTGCTGGCCAACCCAGCAGGACATTTATTTTGGAACCAATAGCACAATAGCCGTTTTCACGATGGACTAGTTTGCGAGAAAAAAAAATGTTTTAACCCTCGCCCTACGGGACGTAGGGCGATGGTTAAAACATTTCTCGCAAATAAGTATATACAAAATGATTAAAACATTTATAAATGTTTTAAAATGTTTTAATAGTAGCCGTTTTCACGATGAACTAATTTCGAGAAATGTTTTAACCCTCGCCCTACGGTCCCGTAGGGCGAGGTTAAAACATTTGTCTGCAAATTAGTCGTGAAAACGGCTACTATTTTAACATTTTAAAACATTTTAAAATGTTTTAAAGCGTTTCGCGCAAAATAATCCATCGTGAAAACGGCTAATGTATATGATTTTCCTTTTACCACGAGAAAATGGCGTTGCCCTGCTCTGCATTTTTAAATATGTATGCATTTTCACTTGTTTGCCTAGGTTTAAACATGGAAACGAAAACGACACGCCATCAATCATACAGGGCTGTTCAAAATTAACGTAAAAATTGTCGTATTTTCAGTCAAATTTTGGGTTTGAGCGACCCATGGCGTCAAATCACTCAAATTGATCTGCTGGAAATATCCTCTACAGAAAATGACTATTCTCGTTTGGTGACCGCAGTTTCTTTCATCCAGGCTTCCTAGGCCTCCATAACTTGTTTCTCCACCCAGTCACCGTTTACCATCACGCACTTCTCCCATCGCTCCACCCAACGCTGAAATCCCGCCCGGAAGAACTCATTGCCGGTGATCCTGCACCGTATCTTTACTGTCATCTTCAATTCCTCATCAGTTCGCAAAGGCACTGACCGTGAAAGGAAGTCCTTCAGTGGAACCACACAGGTGGAAGACTGACGGCACCAGATCAGGGCTGTACGGCGGGTGAGGAAATCGCCCCAGCATCGCCGTCTTCCATCTTCCTTTTGGGTCGTTTCAGGTGTGGCGACGGTCATTGGTCTTCCAGATCAAGGCTCGTCTCTTATCCTATTGTCTCCTTTTTTGAACCTCTGAATCCACTGCCAAACATTTGTTAAAGCCATTGTTTTCTCATTATCAACTTCGCGGAGTTTCGCGTAAATTTTGTGTGGTGAATTTTCGCCGAGCAGGACAGCAAATTCGATAACGGAACGCTGCTTCATCAATGTCTCCATGATGCCCGTGGTTGGAAACCAAATTGAATTAGGCAAAAAACGCAAATAGGCACTTTGCTTAGCAAATGGTCGTAGATTCGCTGATAGTGTTTGTTGTTTGTTTCTCTACTGCTTTAGGTCAATAAGATACAGCACATTTTACCTTACTTATTGAACCACCCTCGTATGTAGTGGTATATAGTGGTAGCACAGCAATATCAATCATCCACTGCATCCAGTTATGGCTTTGATAACTTAGGTTGGCGGCTTTACCGAACTGCACATGCCCGTAGAACATAGAACTCTGACAATTTGCACAGCTCTGATCACGCCCCGTGTGCGACGGTGAAGCGTTCGATGACTCGCTCGCCGCCTCCCGTATTGTTCCCTGGTTGGAACTGGTGGCCTTGAATGGATGGCGCGTGACGAGTGAATACACCTCATTTGACCCCCCCTTGCCCCATCCCATCCCTTCACGGTCACGCCGTGGGGGTCAGAACCCACCACTGAGTCAGGAAATGACATCAGCATACTGCTACTGGTACTGCTGTTACTGCTACTGTTACTGTTACTGCTACTGCTACTGTTACTGTTACCTGCTTACTTTTTACTGCTTAGTGCTACTTTTACTGCTTACTGCTACTGGCTACTGTTACTGCTTACTTGCACTGTTACTGCTAATGTTACTGCTAATGTTACTGTTACTGTTACTGTTACTGTACTGTTACTGCTACTTGATAATGTTAACTGTTACTTGCCTACTGTTACTGCTATTGTTACTGCTATTGTTTACTGCTACTGTACTTGCTATTGTTACTGTTATTGTTACTGCTAACTGTTACTGTTACTGTTCTGCTACCTACTACTGTTAACTGCATACTGCTACTAGTTACTGCTACTGCTTACTGTTAATTTACGGCTACTGGACTACTGTCTACTGCTCCTGTTGACTGCTCCTGTTACTGCTCCCTGTTTAACTGCTCCTGTTTACTCTGCCGTGTTACTGCTCCTGTACTGCTTACTGCTCCTGTTACTGCTACTGCTAACTGGCTACTGCCACTTTCTGCCACTACTGTTATTGGCTACTGTTTATGGCTTACTGTTATTGCTTTACTGTTATTGCTACTGTATTGCTATGTTATTGCTACTGTTATTTGCTTTACTGTTATTTGTTACTGTTATTTTACTGCTACTGTTACTGCTACTATTTACTGCTACTGTTACTGTTACTGCTACTGTTACTTGTTAACTGGCTACTGTTACTGCCTACTGTACTGCTACTGTTTACTGCTACTGTTACTGCTACTGATAATGTTACTGTTACTGTTACTGCTACTGTTACTGCTACTGCTACTGCTATTGTTACTGCTACTGTTACTGCTACTGTTACTGCTATTGTTACTGTTATTGTTATTGTTACTGTTACTGTTACTGTTACTGCTACTGTTATTGCTACTGTTATTGCTACTGTTATTGCTACTGTTATTGCTACTGTTATTGCTACTGTTATTGATACTGTTATTGTTACTGTTATTGTTACTGTTACTGTTACTGTTACTGCTCCTGTTACTACTACTGCTACTGTTACTGCTACTGTTACTGTTACTGTTACTGCTACTGTTACTGCTACTGTTACTGTTACTGCTAATGTTACTGCTACTGTTACTGATACTGTTACTGCTAATGTTACTGCTAATGTTACTGCTACTGTTATTGTTACTGCTACTGTTACTGCTACTGTTACTGCTACTGTTACTGCTACTGTTACTGCTAATGTTTTACTGCTACTTGTTATTGTTTACTGCTACTTGTTAATTTGCTACTGTAAGCTACTGCTACTGGTTACTGTTAACGGTTCTGTACTGTTACTGCTTAATTATGTTACTTACACTACGTCTCAGTACTACTGTTTCTTGCTACCTGCTACTGCTAATTTTACTTGTTGCTCTGCTGCTACTGTTGCTACTGCTGCTGTTATTATTGCTGATGCTACTAGCTACCAGCAGCCACTGCTACAGTCAGCGATGATGTGTTTACAGTTGTTGTCGGGCTCAGACCATGCTTTGCAGACGGGAAAAGATTAGCGAATGTTTATGGTCACTTTAGACGTGGCAATGACCGCAGTAAAGATAGTCTCGTGAAAAGAAGATTATGACGAACAGGTGGAGATTATACAAAGTGGTTTGCATCTCTGCTAAAGCCGACAAAGACGGTCGCAGCGTTAGATGGCGGTACAGCTGAGTGCTGCGATAGGGTCACTGATATCGCCACAAAGTCTGAACGGTGCCGAGTGCCTCTCCCTAGATTTAGCAGATCCCGGGATATTCGTGGATTCGTAGAAATTGGACTGAAATTAAGTCATCGTTAAAGGGACACTGCCACCTTAGCATTATATTTGAGTTGAGATAGCCATTTTGCGTGCTTGGCATTGCAATTATGCATGGTATAAGTCAAAACAACCACGAGAGTCGAATTCCAGAGAAGATTCTAGTTTTGATGTTTTGACATTCGTAAACATTCCCAGTCCCCAATGTATTTGAATGGGGGCCTTGACCGATGGTCTCGTCTCTCTTTACTAAATGTTTTTGGAAATTACAGTCGACTTGTTTTTACGTTTGGCAAATAAACATTATGCATACACTAGTCATATTTATGGCAGCGTGAAGGTTTTTCTTTTATTCCAAAAATTCCTGTCAATATGACGTCATCAAACCAAATCAATTAAAACGTTTTTTTTTATGAAAATTTGAGCACTTTTGGTGAGAAATGAATGTCATAATCGTGTTCAGCAGCCAATACTTCATATTTTGCACCACAAATGGCGTACATTTGAGAACATTTTGGAAGGTGGCAGTGTCCCTTTAACAGTTCCATCAGTTCAGCGACCTAACAGAAACGGCTAGGGCTGCTATGAGCATTACTGAATGATGCTGGTATGTAAATATTTGTGGTCGAGTTTTTGTGTTTAGTTACTGCACGAGCGCAGTGAGTGCAGTAGTTTTTAAAAAACGCCGAGATCACAAATATCTACATGCATAGAAGAGTTTGTTAAGTCTTTTACCATATGCCGGGGATATCAAAATACATTAGCCGGAGAGGTGTGGTACAACTTGGTAAAACAAAAAAGCCCTAGGGCNTGCTTCAAATAGTTACAATCTGAGTTTTAATAGGAAAATATGGTGGCCCAAAAAACTAAAATATTTCCAATTTTGACCTTTTACCTACCTTGAACCTGACATGTGACCTTATTTCGAAAAATTACGTTTGCCCTTGGCTGGTATCAATGAGACCTTTCGATTGCCGTATTGCGCGTCTCGCTACGGTCATTGGTTCAGAAGATAACGAGGGGGCAGAATTTGCCCTCCCAGCGGGGCGCGTTTGGCTGGATACCTCAGCGGGGCGCGGGTTAAAGCTGATAGAGGGCCCTTCACGCCAACAGAGGGTCCTCTCACGCCAGCAGTGGACACCGATCGGCCTTGGATGGCGTCCGGGGGAGCACGCCCCCCCCCCTTGGGCCCATTTATTTATGTCTTGCCCTTGATCAACATTTAGGAACGTTCGCCGGGTCTCCTTTTATTTTGGGAGCATACTTTTGCTTTGTTGGGTCCTTTTGGGAGGGCGGCGGGCTCAAACAATAGCCATTTTTACGAAGGACTTTATTTACCGGGTAATTGGGGCGTTTCGGGCGATTGAGGCGATTGAGACGTTTGGTTTAAATGAGGGAGGGTTTGGGCCAGTGTTAGAGCTATGACTACGTGACACGGTGTGAGGTCCAAAATGTCCTTAATGGACTAGTTGCAGGTTGTTTGGTGAATATGTGTAAAATAAGAAGAAAAATAGTGCTGATTAACGTGATCACATCATTTTGCATACAAATCAATAATTCCGAGAATATTTGTATGTACAAGTTATTATTTATAAAGCATTTATGGTAGTGGACTCATTTAGCAATTACTTTTGCCACATGCTGATCCGTTTGGCTGTAGCAATCCGTCTTGAAAATGCTTTTGAGGGCTGCCGTTAAGATAATTGTATTTAGTCACCAAGTAGAATTCCACAATTTTAGTTGCGTGTTGGTTTCAGTAAAGTTGATGATTTCAAATGAGCGACATCTACTTAAATCCGCCATATCACGTGCTTTGATTTCCACACGAATAACGTGATGTTGAATTTTTCGTTGAAACTCTATATTAAAATTCAATGTGTCAACCGAACTGCTAAAACTATGAACTATCTCAGGTAACATTGCGCCTGAACTATTGATTATTGACATTACGACCAATCAGAGAGCAGAATCGTAAATTACGTAAATGTACTTAATTATTTAAAATCCTGATATTTCAGAGGAATTTATATTATATTGACAATCTATAAAATATTTTAAATTATTTGCGTTCAATCAAATATATAAAACAGTGGGTTAGGTAACCTGCAACTAGTCCATTCAAAAATGCACAAATTCAGCCCGAACCCCCCTTATAAGCCAAACACCCCAATCGCCCCAAAACACCCCAATTAACCGGTAACAAATCCTTCGTGAAAACGTATAATATATTTTTGCCTTTGGTTAGCTTTTTTCACTGAGTTCCCTACAAAGATACAGTTATTAATGGTACGAGTGAGAGTCATATATCGCAAAAGTTGTGAATTCTTAGTTGCTTATAGGCGGCTGATTTTTTTTCTGCGTAGATGTCCCTCATATCTTTAGCTGTAAATGACAAATTTTAACGACTAAGCTGCAATAAGTTACTTCAGAGTTACTAAGCTTAGCAGTCAGCTGCCACGATTTCGGAAAACATTAAAATGAGTTTGAACTGTAGTTCGTAGGTAAACAAACAACCACACCATAAACGCATGAACCATAGGAAGGGGGCAAAGCGGGCAGCGCCCCGGCAAATTTTTCAGATTTTGACATGGGCGTTTGCATGGAAAAGAACTCGACTTCAAAAATGCCCTGTCCCTACTTTAATTTTCGAAAGGTTCCGGCGCCCTTGTAAACACATCACAACTTATACAAGCTAGCAGGTGTTGCTATCGCCATGTGGGTGGAGATAGCAACACCTGCTATCCCCCCTGCTGCCTGCTATCCCCCCTCCATAATCATTTTGAAGCAAAAATAAGTAAAACAATGTTTTCATCAACATTTCGAAATTTCGAGATAGCCATGTAAATCTAGAAATGTTGTTTAGTGCTGTTGCAAGGAAATGTTATGTATTATAGGTACAGTATTTAAAATGACCTTTTCCTCGATAGAAATAAAATAATTAATCAAAAATTTATTTTGGTGAATTTTCGGCCACAGGCCATTTCTCAAACCATACACATTGACAAAATTTGACAATTTATTTGTCAATGTATATGGTTTGACAATGGCCTGTGGCCGAAAATTCACCAAATATATTTTTGATTAATTATTTTATTTCTATCGAGGAAAAGATCATTTTAAGTACTGTACCTATAGCCATGTAAAAGACCATTGCATTCTCTACCGATACCTGTTATACTAATTCTTTACTAAAACAATTAACAAACAACTCTCCATGAGTGATTAACCATGGAAGGGCTTTGGGTCCAAACGGCCGAGTTTGCCCCCTAAAAACGGCCTGGACCTTCTCCTAATGCAACGTTTTGAAAGAAGCACACCATTCGATGTGCAATACAATATTTGGGAAAGTTACCAAGTTTTGCTATTCTATAGGTTAAATATTTAATAAACTGTACGCGAAAAACGTCGTTTTAGCCCCCCCCCCCCCCTGACGCCAGTCGGTTGTTAAAGGGAGTTAGTGTTTTACATATAAAAAAGCCGCATTGGGAAATTATGCGGTCATAAATTGTGGTGGGCCCCTAGCACAAGCAGTTGGGCCCCCAAATCTTGGTGCGACCCCCCCCCCCCCCCCCCCCCCCCCCCCCCGGAGCTAAATCCTAGCTACGCTACTGCACGTGCGCATGTGCGGACCCATTGTTTATGTCTTTAAAACTATTGGACCTGTTGAGCTGAATTGTGCATGTGAGTCAGGGCATGACTGTTAGCTAGTTTAAACGCACCAAGGCATATACTAATATTATGCACGTGCGCCTCCGTATTTCAGAGCTACGGTAAAATTATATTGAACTTTTACTCGTCATTGGGACAAGTCAATACACTTGTGCTGCCATGCCGTTTCACTGGCGGATCCACGCGAGGCATTGGAAGCCATGCTCCAATGGTACTGAAACCATGATTTCCTTCCCAAAAACGGCCGGACGTAAAGTTGCTGACTGGTTTACGACGTGCTCTTCCTCCCCCCCCTCCTTCGCCCCAGTCAATCGGTTAACAACTTATCGCTGACGGCTGACTGGTTTGCTATTACCCCCCCCCCCCCCCCCACCCGCTCAATAACTTTTTGGAAAAGACGCCACGGATTTGCCCCTTCCCAAACCCACCGCTAGATTTCCGCTTAGTGTAGCGATGTCATATTTTCAAAGCTGTTGTAGCTTTACCAGAGCGCGCCTGCTCGTTCATTGCCAAAAAGCCGTTTTATGCTTAGGTCTTAAACATCCCTGATGACTGAATTAGCTGACGCAAAATTTCCGCAATGTATACAATACTGCTACCTGCCTCATTTTAGATCAGCATTGTTTATTTACTGGCGTATTCCAGTTGCCTGGCAACAGGACGGACTTCTACACAGCATGATGCAGTCACAGTCTCAGTATAATGACGTCGCTGTCCCAGTATGATGACGTCACATATTCAGTACAGTGACGTAGCTGTCCCATAGTGATGACGTCACAGACTCAGTATGATTACGTCACTGTGTCAGTATGACAACATCACTGTCCCAGTACGATGACGTCACTAACCCAGTATGATGACGTCACTGACCCAGTACGATGACGTCACTGACCCAGTTTAATGACGTCACTGTCTCAGTATGATGACGTAACTGAGTCAGTATAATGACGTTACTTGTTCAGTATTACGACGTCACTGTCTCAGCGTGATGACGTCACTGTCTCAGTATGATGACCTCACCGTTTGTTTACAGGCATGTTACGGTTGCCCGGGTAACCGTACCGACTGTTACCGTCCGCACTGTGTGGCTGGTGACGGCATGAGACGTGGTCTGGTCACGGTCAACAGACAGATGCCAGGACCACCGATAGAGGTGAGACAACTGAGGGATGGCCTGATACGTGGTCTGAGGGATGGCCTGATACGTGGTCTGGTCACGGTCAACAGACAGATGCCAGGACCGCCGATAGAGGTGAGATGATCTGAGGGATGGCCTGATACGTGGTCTGGTCACGGTCAACAGACAGATGCCAGGACCGCCGATAGAGGTGAGATGTCTGAGGGCCTTCGCTTGAGGTCAGTAGTCGGCACAGTAGGCGCCGGGACCGTCTATTGAAGAAGTGTCACAACTGATGTCTTCTTGTTACATTCCTTTGATATGTCATCCATTGGGGAATGGTTGCTTCACTTAATGGTTATGTATTTATAATAATTGCATCGAAATAAAATTGGTGTCACTTTCAAACTTAGCTAACTGCTCATCCGCTTTGTAATTGTCCAGCCTGCACCCGTTTCCCTGTCGTCTCGTGTCAAGGTCATGACGTCGTAATGTCGTAGCGTCCAAACTTCCAAACTTCTCCACACACATAACGTCCCCACTTCTCCACACACATAACGTCCTCACTTCTCCACACACATAACGTCCTCACTTCTCCACACACACATAATGTCCCCACTTCTCCACACGCATAACGCCCCCACTTATCCACACACATAACGTCCCCACTTCTCCACACACATAACGTCCTCACTTCTTTACACACATAACGTCCTCACTTCTCCACACACATAGCGTCACCACTTCTCCACACACACATAACGTCCTCACTTCTCCACACACATAACGTCCTCACTTCTACACACACATAACGTCCTCACTTTTCCACACACATAGCGTCCCCACTTCTCCACACACATAACGTCCCCACTTCTCCACACACACATAACGTCCCCACTTCTCCACACACACATAGCGTCCCCACTTCTCCACACACACCGCTTCCAGCTTGCTATATCGTGTCGGGACTGCTTACAGAACCGCGTCTCTAACGCCTCCCCTCTGCTCGGCAGGATTGAGGGCCTTGCTGAGACTGTCTCTGACCTCCTCCCCCCTCCTCTTCCCCCTGCAGGTGTGTCAGGGCGACACCATCGTCGTCGATCTGGAGAACCACCTTGGCAGCGAGACTTCGAGCATCCACTGGCACGGCATGCATCAGAAGGGCACCCAGCACATGGACGGAGTGCCACACGTGACCCAGTGCCCGCAGCTGCCTGGGACAGTGTTCCGATACACGTTCAGAGCAGACAACTACGGCACCCACTTCTGGCACTCCCATTCCGGTGAGTAACTCACTTCTGGCAGTCCCATTCTGGTCAGTAATTCACTGCTGCCATTCCCATTCCGGTTAGTCCCCCCGGGCTCATTTCTTGTCAGTCCTGTTGTTGTGTTGTGCTGTTGATATTAAGAGGGTTTCTGATCACAGTGTTATGTCATGTTATACTGTGTTGTGCTGTGTTGTGGTGAGCTGAGCTGTGTTGCGCTGTTTTGTTATGCTGACCTTTATTGCACTGTGTTATGTGGTGCTGACCTGTGTTGTGTTGTGTTGTATTCTGTTGTACTGACCTGTATTGTGTTGTGTTGTATTGACATGTGCTGTGTTTTGTTGTGCGGTGCTGACCTGTATTGTGTTGAGTTGTGCTGACTTGTATTGTGTTGAGTTGTGCTGACTTGTGTTGTGTTGTGCTGTGCTGACCTGTGTTGCGTTGTGTGTACATGTTGTGTTGTGTTGTGTTGAGTTGTGCTGACCTGTATTGCACTGTGTTGTGTGGTGCTGACCTGTGTTGTGCTGTGTTGTCAGGGTTTCAGCGTTCTGACGGTGCGTACGGAGCTCTCACCATTCGACAGCCACGGGAGCTGGACGCTCACGGAAAGCTGTTTGACACGGACCTCTCCGAACACCAGATTCTGCTCACAGACTGGATAAAGGAGATGGCATTGGAAAGGTGAGACGATCTGCTCTGAACACATGGTGTTCCTGGATACGGAACTGTTGTTGGATATGGAACTAACGGAACTGCTGTTAGTGTGATTTTTGTATGATTGTGACCTCAAATCTTGTTGTGAAGGAGTTTGATAAACACAAGGCATTGGCAGACGACAGCAGGCATGTAGCCAGGATTTTTATCAGGGGAGGCCACGTCGGAAAAAAAGCTCCTCAGCCAAATGCTGCTGACCGGAGAGGGCTGACCGGTAGGGTTCGGTTGTCTGAGAATCTCTTTTTATCTAGTGTGAATTTATTTTGCTGACAAGGATGGGCCATGGCCCCGTCCCCCCCCCCCTCGTCCCTTGCTACGTCCTGGGGACACCGCAGTTCCATTCGTTTGACTTCCGTGTGCATTTTCCAGGTTCGTCTCCCACCACCACTCACTAGGGACGAACAAACCAGAGACGATTCTGATCAACGCCCGCGGTCGACCAGTGGGCCATCACAGAAACAGCTCTCACACCCCGCTGGCGGAGTTCGTCGTCCAGAAGGTCAGCCACTAAACACAGACAGACAGACAGACGCAGGTCACAGACACATATACACAGTTAGAGAGGGTTCGTATGGTACGGGATGACCTCAATTTGACGCTACTTATGTAGAAATTGGGGTGCCATAAAGCAAGTACATAGCTGCTTTGTCTCGGCTCCTGTCGGCCATGTGTACCATGTATAGATTCAGCAATATACATACAAACCTTTGTTGTTTGAGACAGCTTTGCAAACATATCAAAGTTGACGAGGGTCAACAGTCAATTAGTTTTGCAAACATAACAAAGTTGACGAGGGTCAACAGTAACAAGTTTAAAGAACAGTGTTGATGATTATCGTCTTTTGTGTACATTTACCCTCTTATTTCCAGAAAAATGGTGGTTACATAATTCGGCAAGATCAGACGTAATTCGGCAAGAGCATATTGTGTTATCTGTTGATGGGTAATATGTGACGTTGGCGATGTCGGTAAAATCATATGAGGCCTGTCAGCAACAGCGTAATGGTCTGCCCTCTGATGACATCTGGTGACCTATGAGCTATGATGACCTCTCTCTTGGCCTCTGGTGACCTTAGTAACCTCTACCAATTTGTACTGACCTCTACTTACCTTTACTGACCTCTAGTGACTTTTGCTGATTTCGGGTATGGTATGACCTCTGTTTACCTATGTTTGATTTGTGTAACCATACTGACCTTCGCTGACCTCTACTGACCTCTGTGATCCGTACTGTCCTTCGCCGACCTCTGTTGACATTTACTGACCTCTACTGACTTCTGCTAACCTCTGCTGACATCTGATGAACTCTGCTGACCTCTGTTGACCTCTTCTGACCTCGTATGACTTCTGCTGACATCTGTTGACCTCTCCTGACCTCTGATGATCATCTCTGATGACCTCTCCTGACCTCTGCTGACATCTGCTGACCTCATATATCCTCTGTACTGACCTCGGCAGGGTCTGAGGCACTGTCTGCGTCTGGTCAGTAACGGTGTGAGGAACTGTCCTTTGTGCTGACCTCTGCTGACCTCGGCAGGGCCTGAGGCACCGTCTGCGTCTGGTCAGTAACGGCGTGATGAACTGCCCTCTGTCGGTCTCTGTGGATAATCACACCTTGACTGTCATCGCGGCGGACGGCAACAACGTACAGCCAGAGGAGGGTGAGAAGAACCTAACCACACCTAACCTAAAGCAGAACCTTACCTAACCTGACCAGAGGAGGGTGAGCAGAAACCTAACCACACCTAACATAAGCAGAACCTTACTTAACCTTGCCAGAGGAGGGTAAGCTGAACCTAACCACACCTAACCTAAAGCAGAACCTTACCTAACCTCACCAAAAGAGGGTGAGCAGAACCTAACCACACCTAACCTAAAGCAGAACCTTACTTAACCTGACCAGAGGAGGGTGAGCAGAACCTAACCACACCTAACCTAAAGCAGAACCTTACTTAACCTTGCCAGAGGAGGGTAAGCTGAACCTAACCACGCCTAACATAAAGCAGAACCTTACCTAACCTCACCAGAGGAGGATAAGCAGATCCAGTGGGTTCCGACTCAGGGCAGCTGGAAACAGTAATGTCTTGGCGGGAAAATGGGAGGACCTCAAACACGTGAAGTCGTAAAAAGGAGTAAAGTTTACAAACTTCAAACTTAATAAAGACGTAGAAACTGTAAGAAGCACGAAACGTAAAATGTGTGAAGAACTTTCAAAATCGTACAATCTAGGAGTGGATTGAGGTGCAGCTTTGAGGAAGCTCTAAAATGTGAGTAAAGAGGGAACTTTCCAGCTGCTGCGTAGAATGTTAAGTCTTGTTTGGCTATCAGTACCCGCTATCAGTTTCAACAGATCGGACGGGAATATTGTGTCCAAATCATGGTACCTGTCTTGCGTCTTGTTACACCGGTGCTGGCGCCAGCCTAGAAATAACCTAGTACACCTTTTTGCAATCGCATTTGACCAATGGGAAAAAAACGGGTTTAACGACTTTGCATATAGAGGGCACCACTTCTTGCCGTTTCACCATAAGCATTTACTATTTACCATATATATATTAGTCGGCATTCCATTACAACTCGTCATATCTTCAAAGCATCGGCATTGGCTTAAATGAATCGCAGTGAAATTAAGTTATGCAGACCGACGAGCAGTTACTTTGATCTCCCATCTATTTCGATAAACCCACAAAAGCTATATAATAGCAAAGTGACGAAATTGTTCGATCATAGTCGAAACTTGAAATCATGCTGAATTATCAAACAGTTTTGCAGAATAAGTAATCTAGTGAGTAGTGTTTAAATCATTTTGATCATCTATTAAATTCGGGCGCCAGCAGCCGATCTGTTTTGTCGAATGATTGTTGAAATTGCCGTTCAAGCAGCTATGCTGAATGGTTAAATGCGAGTGCCAAATGGTGTAATAGCCGCCAGTTATTCAGTTAGGCTCCGTGTGTTCTGCATATCACGATGTGGGGCCTCTCACTACAGGTACCGGTGAACATCCTACTCAGGTTATATAACGAGCTGGTCAGATGTCAGTCACCTTCAGGAAACGTGAATGAATAATGCATTGATATTTTATGAATAATAAATGAATCATAAATGAATAATGAATGAATAATGAAAGAATAATGAATGAATAATGAATGAAAAGAGAATAAATCGTTATCGAGATTATTGAACTGTCATGAATAGCGTTTTTTTTTCTTCTTTCGAACAGCCACCAATGCTATTGTTTGAAATGTGTAAACTCACCTTCACCTCATTATTGTAAATTCTCCAACTTTTGTTTTTCCTTCTTTTCATATTTATATCTTACCTCAAAACTTATCCACAAGTGTCTTTCCAATCCACCTGTACTTAATTACTGCTTTTGCTCTTAACCAACGGCGTGTGGCACGGGTATGACGTCATATTCACTGTATGACATCACACTCTCTTCACAGCCGACTCGGTGGTGGTCTACGCCGGGGAGCGGTATGACGTCATACTGACGGCGGACCAGCCGGCCGGTGTCTACTGGCTGAAGGTACACGGTCTGATGGACTGTGACGAGCGGTACACGCTGGCCCACCAGGTGGCGGTAGTGAGGTACGAGGGAGCCGAGGAGCCGGTACCGGCGCAGGAGATTGACTACTGGACCACCAAACGGGATGGAAGGGTAAGTGTGAACATGTTTGAAGTCATGAGGTTGGGTATCGTACTCCTACAAAACGCAGGTGTGAGGGCTTATATGCAGCGTTGTGCCGTAGGGTCTGTGGGGAAAGTGGTGGTGTGCAGATGAGACCTTGTGATCCTCGTGATAGGACTGTACACGATTCACAAACGTACAGCCAGTCAGTCACAGCCACCCAGTCACAGTTAAGCATAGTCACACAGCTATAGTCAGTCACAGTCACACAGTCACACAGCCATAGTCAGTCACAGACACACAGCCACAGGCACTCACTCATAGTTACACAGTCACACAGTCACAGTCAGTCACAGTCAAGCACAGTCACACAGCCACAGACACTCAGTCATCAGGTCATACAGTCACACAGCCACAGCCAGTCAATCACAGTCACACAGCCACAGACAGTAAACCACAGTCGCACAGTCACACAGTCACAGTCTCAGTCACACAGTCACAGTATCAGTCACACAGTCACAGTCAAACACAGTCACACAGCCACAGACAGTCAGTCACAGTCACGCAGTCACACAGTCAGTCACAGTCAGTCACAGTCACGCAGTCACAGTCAGTCACAGTCACAGTCACACAGCCACAGCCAGTGAGTCAGTCACAGTCACGTGTACCTCTCAGCTCTGGACTGGTATTCCTTCGGTGCTCCGCAGCTGGTCATGTAAGCGAACAGTGGATAGATTGCATTCGTTGTAATGTTACTCATATCTTTACCACTCTTTTAAGTATTTACTGACATTCAACTCCAAACATTCCGATCCAGCATAATTGACAAATATAGGGCTCCAAACAGCTAGCCATTGTCAATGCGACGCTCTGCGATGGTCAGAAATAAAGCCAGCCTGCTGGACGTACTGTTACCGTCAGTGGCAACACAAAGTATCGGTCTCAGACTAACTAATTGAACATTCATACTTCACAGAATAAACTATAGTGCTGCGACATCCGAGCCAAATTATGTGTAGCTGTGTCAACTTGAGTCTCATAAAAGCCGTTGCAGGTAGCGGATATGTCTCACGAAGTGAACACAGATAAACGAGACAAACATTGCAAAGTACACTGATGGCCTTGCAGACCAGGCTCCATGCCAACACCAAGTGACGTGGACGGCATTGAGTAGCTGATCATTACTGATGCCTCTCTGTATGTCATCAGTGTGACATTGTCTAGACACTGTGCTCCCGCGCGGCTCTGTGCATTGTTCGCTGCTCACGTCTCAGACTTCGTGGTGGGTTGCAGTGGATAATCGGTATATTGTCGTGCACATTCACACATTCATCTGCACATTCATCGGTTACTCCAGCCGTGCTCTGCCGTGCCTGGTCGTACCAAGGCGTGCTTGACCGTGCTTGACCGTGCCCGGCCGTGTCCGGGCATTATCGGTCGTTCTCTGGAGTTCTCGGTCGTGTTCGGGCGTGGTCGGGCGTGCTCAGGCGTGATCGGGCGTGCTCAGGCGTACTTCTTGGTACGAAATCGGGCTGCAGCAGCGATCTAGCAGTCGTATGAACAGGAGCCCGTCCTCTCAGCGTGACATACAGTAGCTTTATACATAGTAATGAGGCAGTGTCTATCGTGACCTTCAGTCAATGCTCCCAGCGACACATTGTTTCGATGCGGTAGTAGGTACAGTTGGATTGCATCGAAGTGGATGCGCTGCATTGAATTCGTCGCGTTTCGACACGTTCTTACATCATCTGTCACACCTTCACACAATGTTGTATAACCTCCGCAAGTGCTGACGGCTATGTTGTTGCGATTTGCGCTAAGACGCTTAGTTGTGCAAATGTAAGCGGATGAACGTCTAAACCTCCGAGGCTAAACTTCTGAAGCTGTCTCCTACGCAGCGCTGTTTTTCTTCTGCCTGATATAATTCAAATCGATCGCCCCTACGCACTACAGACTAGAACGTATTCAAATCACGTCTCCGATGCGCGGACAGATTACAGAAGCACCTATTGTTGAAACGGCACTGCAGAAAGTTTTTGAACAACACGTCTGTTTTTCTGTACCTGACTGAATTTAATGCTGATGTCATTCGCTGTGTCGTCTTAGGCGGTTTTCCCTATGTCAACATACGCTGACCGAGGAAAAACGGCCTAAGACGATACAGAAAATCTTTATTTTGTTCTTTCAATGACTAAATTAAGCTCTACTCTTGTCTGTAATGTGATGTTATTGTATTTCTCATGTTATATTGTCAAAAGTATCGCCATTATTTAAAAACGAGAAACAAAATACCACGACCTTTTCGTCTAAGATATGACAAAATCGAAAGCTATAAAAAGTTATGATTTCGTAAGACTTCAGCCACATAAATATTACGATAACTTTGGACTTTATGATATTTTCGAGCAAAATGTCATGCTATTTCGTTTGTTTAATTTTTAAAACTAAATTCCTCGCACAAGCACTAAGCCTAATACAGTGTCATCGTTTCTTTCAATAGCGTATTTACCTCTGGACTTTTCTGTGATGCCATCTGACCATATTTATCATGTGGCTGTATGATTGCAGCAAGTTTCTCCGTTTAACGACGCGGAGCACACCGCGCTGAAGCTGCCTGTCTCACATCTGAAGTCACTGGAACCAGATGACGTCACGTCGGCCGAGCACGCCGACGTCAAGTTCTACCTGGACTACGACTTCAACCAGGTGGACAACAAGCACTTCCACCACCGGCAGCACTACTCGGTGTTTAGCGGTACGTGTCGAATGGAATGTGTGGTGTGTGTGCGTTTTGATAGTCAGTTAACATTAATGGATGTAGGTAGAGGCGAGATGACTAAAAGGATATGTTTTAGCTTTGTCTTATAACCGTTAGCATTTACTTTTGTATTGTTTTTAGTCAATAAACGTTCCTTAAATTGAGACTCACAAAGGATGGCAGTTGAACCACTATCAATTTGCATCTACCTATATTTTCACATTTATTCATCTCGTGCTCAATAGCCACCCCGATTCAGCCCTGCTGCGTCTGGATGAGACTCGTCTGTCACTCAGAAACACAATTCACACTTTATCATTTCCTTCGGCACTCGCAGTGCCGCACCATCTCCAGATGCTGACGCCGCAGTTCAACAACATATCGATGCGGATGCCGGTGGCGCCACCTTTATCGCAGCCGGACGATCTGAGCGCCACCTGTAACGCCAGCTCGGCCGGCGACTGTCAGCACGAGTTCTGCGAGTGTACTCACGTCCTGCACATTCCACTGGGCGCTGTGGCGGAGCTGTTCTTCATTGATCGCGGTAGGTGAACGCAGTGCAAACAGCAGAACATCGCTATTGTTTTGTTTTACATCATCATAAGCAGCATGGACTAGCCATACCTATTAGTTATAACAATGCAAGATGCTATGATACATTGAACAATACAGATACACACACAGATAAGTACCTACAATGAAAATTAAATGCAATTCCTTCTGGGTACTAGAGCAAGGGATTTTATAGATACTGGACGCTGAGGCTTTGACCAGAAACAACAGCACACATTTAATGTTATATTTCTGTACCTAGATGGCATTAGTAGTAAACGCCTGAAGTTATGCTGTACCGCATAGCTTTAAGTCAAAGAGTGCGGCCTGCGCAATGGGGAAGGGGAGAGGGATTATGACTTATGAATCATTCAATACGTCAACAAGGGGACGAATATGTTCTTAATGCTAATACCCACTTTTTCATGGTTAATACCCACTTTTTCACTTTTTCTATCCACTGAAGAAGGCCCATGGCTGAAAATATATTTTGGATTTTCTTTTAATATTTACACATATTATGAGCGAGGCTGTTAATTTTCATATATAATTTTTACTAATACCCATGTTCTAGTACATGTTTTGGTCAGCAGGTATACTTTTAGTTTATGTACATATGTGTTTCGTTTCGTGCAATAGGTTTCACATACCTATCATATACCACGATAGGACATTGTGGCAGTTATTGATATATCTGAACTTGTGCAAACATGTGCACAGTGCAGGCGCGGATCCAGGATTTCGGTCGGGAGGGGGGGGCGCAATACACAAAGTTGCGCTCTCCGGCACGCCCTACCGGCGCGCCATAGGAAAGTCCCGGTTCAGGGGCGGGCGCCCAAGCGCCCCCCCCCCCTGATCCGCGCCTGCAGTGCGACGACATTCATGATAAATACTAATTCCACTGACCTCCAATAGATAACCCGTTCCGTCTGTCACAGTGTTGCGAATCATGTTTGTGTGTGAAAGTTTCACATCTAATATGGTTCCTGTGTTGGTGCAGGTTTCACATACAGTACCTATGTGCCCTGTGTTGGTATATGTTTTACATGCAATTTGCGTCCTGAGCTCAGTGCAGGTTTCACTTAAAGTATGTTTTGGGCGCAAATTGAGCTTAGTTGTCGGCGCGCCCGAAAACCCCAATAAACAAAACATACAACTTAAAGTATGTTGTCTGTGTTGGTGCAGGTTTCACATGCAATATGTGTTCTGTGGCGATGCATATTTCACCGACAATATATTCCCCGTTTGTTATCGGTGTTGATTTATCATCGTTTATTATCTCTCCCTGTGGGCTGCGTGGTACAGGTGGGCCTCACATCCGACTCATGCCCTGTCCTCTCCTCCGCAGGGTTCACTTACGACGCGAACCACCCGCTCCACCTGCACGGTAACTCGTTCCGAGTGGTCGCCATGGAGCGGCTCGGTCACCAGGTGACGCGGCAGGCGGTCATCGAGCGCGACCTGGCCGGTCTGGTGCCCCGCACGCTTCACCGCGCACCGCTCAAGGACACGGTGACAGTGCCCGATGGCGGCTACACGGCCGTCAGGTTCCACGCCAATAATCCAGGTATGATGTGGGTTCGAATCCAGGCAGAGTCAGAGCTTTTGTAGTTGACTTACGAGGATTGCTTATCGGTAGTTAGTGTTTAGCATTCATAACAGTAATAATGTACATTTTCAATCGCTCAAACAATAGGCATCTATTTTCTGAGGGGCGTATATTTTCATGCATTGCTTGGGTCACTGGCATTTAAACCAATCATAGGAGTTATTTTACTAGCCAGCTAGTTTAAAGTTTATACTCATGTATCACTAATTAACGTGTAATACTAGTTTGCTGTAATGCACCAGTAACCTTGAATAAATGTATTATCTACCAAACATTATGAGTCGCCTCTCAGTAACATGGGAAATATATCTATAATAGCGACTCCGTTTCCTTCCAGGCTGGTGGCTGTTTCATTGTCACATGAACTTCCATGCTGAGGTAGGCATGGCGCTCATTTTCCACGTCGGTGAACCTGAACACCTGCCGAAAACCCCAGAGGGCTTCCCGACATGCGGCGGCTTCATGCCGCACTTCAAGTACTTGTCGCAGCCGGAAGATGACAGCACATCCCGGCCGACCGCCGCTAGTGGCCTGATGCTGCCGTCTGCCGTCCTTATATGGACCATTTCCCTAGCGGCTCTTTTGTAACTTAGTGAAAGCGTTTGTGTTTGTGTTTGTGTTTGTGTTTTATGTTATGGTGGACGTGTGAGCTGCGATGGTGTTTTATGAATGTCAAGTGCGCACACGCAGAGTTGGAGTGTAAGACGCAAAAGGCTGGCAACCTTATTAGGAGTCCGAGTGAAGCGACTGAGCATCACTGGTGAGGCTGTCGAAGTTTGTTTGAGTAAGTGGCCTTATAAGCAGGTGAATGACCCTAGGATGAAGATGTTAGAGGACGGAGGTCAGAGGTCAAAGGCCAGAGGACCAAATAATATTGATAAATTCCCCCTCACGTGAGGACGCCGCCAGGGACAATATTTGATTGGGGGACCGTCAGCGAGAAGTAAAAAAATAAGCAGGGCGGAGGAAAACATTGATTGGAAGAGTAGTAATTTTATGAAGGGACAAACAAATACGTTTGCCTACCATTTTTGTCCGTTTGGGAGAGGCTTTACCCATTTTGACACCCATTTTGCCCAACCGTAGATCCGCCACTGTAGGTATTTGCTTGAGAACGTACAAAGGTCTGAATTGAGTTGTTCACCGAATTGTCCTTTGTCATAGTGTTCCATTCTCGCAAAAACGTGCATAATTTTGCGTTCGTACATATACTACTTGCTTCGTTTGCGGGAGTAGGCACAAACTCCAATCGAGTTTTATAACTATTTATACCCATCTTTATTTCTTCTAACTTTTACGTACCCTACTTATTGAAGGGTCAAACTCTACCCAAATTGAGTGTGGATATACCATGTGAGAACGTACCCACGGAGAACAACGAAGAAGAGACTGTGCTTGTCTGTGTTTTTCCCAGACCATATGAGTTGTTTTGTACGTCATAATGCTCAAAGTAACGTTTGATTCTCGTGCAGAACTAAAAAAATGAAATATAGGTAGCGGTCGGTCAGATGTAGCTCAACTGTAAGGCTGGTGTAGCCAAAACATAGCTAGCTTGTTATTAACAAACTGATATTGAGTGTTCAATCCCGGAACTAATCTTTGAATCTACACAGGTTTACAATAGACAATAGTTAGTGTTCAGTGCTCATAACTTGTGGCATCAGTTTTTAAAGCGATGTCAAACATATTCGTTGCAGTAAGATGATCCTGTCGTGGACGGAAAATAGTCCACGCTCACAACTCTTCCAAGTGTGTGACTCGCAGTGAAGCCCGGTGATCGTCGCGGTGAACATCGGTGATCGTCGCGGTGAACATCGGTGACCGTCGCGGTGACTGTCAGTGATGACACGAACAATGGCCACACATATCGCCCGTGTTTGGTGGTTTGCCTATGTGATAAGCTGAGTGAAGTTTGTTGATACGTATCGAATATAGTAACAAACTGACTGTGCTTGTGTGTCTGGTTCGAGTTCCGACTAGAGCGAAACTGAGAGGCAGCGAAACCAAAATAGATGAATATTTTTGCTGGGAAGTTCAAAAGTTTCAATTTGAGTCAGTATTAGGATCTGGAAAATCAGAAACAAAATTCGTCAAATGCATGCGAATCGCGAAAGTACAGAGATTAAAAAATTGATTGTCAAAACTTATGTATTGCAGAAGAACCAAAGGTAGAAAATAAGATATATTAGTGGGTGATACGAGCATTGTTTTGATCCATAAAAATATGTCACAATATAACTACTTCATATGTGTATGTAAAATACATAATTTGCATGTTTAAAACGCGCTCAAATGGTTCAACTATTTATTTTGCTACTGACTGTTACCAAAATTGTCGTCTTTCCTCGATTCAGCTGGGGATGTTCAATGTGTTTGCTTACTACCGTTTTTTTTTGCACGACGGGAGGGAATTTTAAGACAAATGTCCCCTCTAGTTAAGTCTTTTTATATAAATTTAGTCCGAATGTTTTGATGGGATGGATTCCCGAGATCAGGATCCACGCTAAGCTAAGCTTTGTTGCGCAGGCCCTGATCCCACCAATTCCTATCACGCAATTCCAGTCACCTGCAGAAGTTTTAGAGACGATGTTAAACGTCCCCTAACGACTTGGGACGGGTTCCCGCCCGGCTCGCTGGCTACATCTGACCTTGACGCCGCCCGCTGCCACCAGCCGCAGGGTTCATTCCCCGCCAGGAGCAAACAGCGAGCGCCGAAGCGGCTCAAACCCATCTTGCCAGGGTGGGTCAGATCTGTATTCCAGCTCTCTTCCGACTGAGCTACCAGGGCTTGTCTCTTCTAACGATTTTGTATTTATCTTATATGTTACTGTATCCACATTATTGCGTTACTTGGTATAAATTACAACTGCGGATTATAGCACTAAAGCGTTAAAACGAATGATAGCATTCTCAAAATTCTGAAATTTTTAAGCTTATGCCAGCATGCGTGTTCTAAGACCATAGACTTCCTTTATTTTTGCATAGCACAGAACGCCGGCTAAGCTAATAAACATGTGCAAAATATAGATAAATCATAAACATAACATGAGGCATATCAAAACGATCATAAACAGAAAGTAAACGGCAGTGGTAGAGCAGAATGCAAGTTCAGCGAGAGCAATGAACTTATGTAATTTATTGCGGATAAAAATGAACAGTTGTGGAGGTAAATTATTATTGTTTTATTAACAAATAAATATGGAAAATATACACCATCACAAACAGGCACGTAGCCAAGGGGGCGGCGAATGCATCCCCCCACACCCACTGGAGGCCCGGCGGGCCCTTTTAGACCACGCGAAGCGTGGTCTTTAAAGAGTTTAGAGCACTTCACAATTTCTTTAGGGTCACCAGGGCCCTCTCTGAAAGACCCAAGGACCCTTGGATGCTCACAACAGCCCTGTGCATGTCAGAGGGCACCCTGGACAAGCCGACGATCCCCTGAGCGGGTCAGAGGGCCCCTGGACACGTCAAAGTGGCCTAGTCAGCACAGAGGGCCTCTCGGAAGGTCGGAGGGGCTCCTGGGGAGGTCGAAAGTGCCCCGAGCGGGTCAGAGTGCCCCCTGATCACGTCGAATGGGCCTCCAGCAAGCATAGAAGGCCCCTTGAAAGGTCGTAGGGGCCCATGGGAGGTCGGATGGCCCCTGCTCAGCGGGGGTAGTGGGCCGTCAGCCGTCAGCCAAAAGTTGTTGACCGGGGGGTAGAGCACAATCGTCAACCCGACAGCAACTGTAGGTCCGGCCGTTTTGTAGGGGTCAAATCATGGTTTCAGGGTCTTGTGTGGGAGGAATGGCCCTAAATGTCCCCCTGGACTCGTCAATGCCTACCTAGTACCTACCTATAGTTCGTTTTATTTTGATTGACACAATCGGGGGTGTCGCTGTTAATTTTGGGCTGGGGAGGCGGTGGTCGGCTAAAATGGCGACAATTTTAACCCCCATTTGTATGAGTATATTTAACCCTTTGCAGCATTTTAATGTGGATTTTCATGATAGATACTTGTTATTTTGCGACGAGAAGCGGTGCGAAATTTGAACGGGTTTGCCTGATAAAACCCATAAATATAGGCGGAGGCCTTTTAGAGGATAATAAGCTAAAAACGACATGCATTCAATTCAGTGTTACGACGAACTGAAAACGATAACGATGGCTTCGTTATGACGATGGCCCCTGATGTGACGCCGCAAAGTGGCGTTAATTTTTTATCTTAGGTCGTGGAAAACTAAATTTGTATTTTAATACCAGACTGTGAGTGGTGCCAAGCCTCAAGTAACCCCTTTTCTTGGTTGCGCATCTCGGCATGATAACAAAATGAAATGAATGTAGCTTTAAATATACATTAGCCTCGGATAGTAAATCACGATAACCGCTGGCGGTCAGCGTCCGGTAGTATTAGGTATATATTGGTTTGAAAGCAGCAAGAAGCAGAATGATTTTTGTACGCACAAAATATGGTGCCTGTGAATCTTGAGGAGCCTGAAAAAGATGGTCCTGGCCTGGTACCCACTATTAGCTTTGCAGTCAAGCAAGTTGGGCACCGCTGGAGCAGCTTCCGGGTGCATTCTGCCGATGTCCGCGTCTTAGCGTTCGCGTCGCTTTTTCGGAACTCGGGAGACTAGCTAAACATGTTATCCGTCTAAAAGTTAATATTTATGAAGGGAGTGGGCCCTTGGGCAAGCTTAGGAGAGCCTCTGCCAGACACTTTATGGGACTAATTTTCCCATTGTCCAAATTTATGTAAGCAATTGCAAAACTCGTGTCATGCCGCGAAGCTGCTCGAAATTTTTTTTTTTTTTGCTGTGAAAAGCTGGATTTTGAGCTGCAAAAATAATTTGTACAATATATTGTCAACGTTTTGGGGGTGAAAACTACATGTTGGCCCCTTCAAGGCTGTTGGGGGAAGCATGTCCTAGTTGGCCCCCTCAGAATCCGCTAGTGGGGTCGGGTCGTCAGAGAATCCCATTCTATCTAGTGTAAATATATTTTGCTCAGGGGGGCATGGCTCCCGTCCCCCCTTTTGAGTACCTCCCTGTCCCGCTGCAGCTTATCTAGCATGTCCTATTATCAGCCAGACCTTCAGACAGGAGGGCAGGCCAGTCATGGTGCCCCCTTGAAATATACCGCTGAATATGAAAATATCTTCGGACTTCGGCCACATTATTTTGCGAGGGCCTTCTTTTGATTAATTGTATTTTTCAACTTCTTATTTCAACAGACTCTAATGGGCCCAATGACAAACTCGACAGGCCCCTAAACAGACTCAATGGGCCTCTGGCATGCTTGAAAGGCCCCTGGACAAGATTGTTGGCCCCTAAGTAGGCTCAATGGGATACTGGACATGCTCGGAGGTCACTGGGCAGGTTTTTGGGGCCCTAGACATGCCCAAGAGACACCCTGGGTTAGCTTCGAAAGCCCTTCACTGTCTTGTAAGGCCCTCGGCATGCGTCAGTGATTTATCAGCTCACGCCTGGTTTGAGGACTCCTCTGTGGATTTTTGTAGGCTATTTACCTAATGCAAATGATATCTGAGCCAATCTTAGTTGGGCCCCTACGACCCGTAAGGAGAGGAGGGTAATTGTCTCCTTCCCGTGGCTGCCTACTGCATTCCACCGTGCCTCGCCCCTGACGAATGCCACTCGTGCGGTCCACACATTTGTCATTGCCCCTCGCTGCCATAGGCAGCTCAAACAACGCAAAGCTTATGATTGGTCACAGGACATTTTTGCCTACATACCCACACATTAACTACCGACGCCGCTGCCACCGTCGCCGCTTTCGGGTCTTAAAACGACGCCCAGTCACGCTAAGTGTAGTGCTAACCCGAAATACCTGCCCTGCGGCCTGTCGGAAACGGACCAGGGTCACGCGGCTGACTTGCGCAAGTGGAAAGCGTATGTGCTCCGCTGCTGCCATCGATCTGTTACACAAAACATGACTGTTACCTGGGTCACAATGGGGATCGGCGCACAGTGGGCCAGCGGCTGCTCAAAATCGCTTATAATGACATAACTTAACCCTATTCCCTGCGGCGGCCAGAATACGTTAACCTGCGTGGCGGGCAGATTCTGCCCCCCCCCCCCAAGAGATCCCGAGAACCGCACGGCCGATTTCGATGGGACGAACACCATTCGATTTGACGTGAAGGAATCTTTCTTTTTGGACCCCAAAATTGCTCTTTTGTTAAAAAATGGGAGTCCAGGGGCAAAAATTACGACTTTTTTGTATTTTTGAAAGATCATTATGGCCATGTGATTTGACCAATTTCCATGCAAAAAACGTTTTTGAGCTTTCAATGTCATGTTCTTCATTGTGTGAAAGGGACAAATACAAAAATGAAAAAAATAATAAGCGTACTCAGGTATAAAAAATGGGGGAATTTTTGATAAAAAATATGTGATTTTCCTTAGTGTTTGGGACGTGGGAACGTCACATGTGGGCCTTGTTGCTGTAACTTGTTAAATGTAACACTTTTGGAATAGGCGGATTCAGGTTAACAACGTGAGGGGCACCATGTGCGGAACGCCTTTTATCATCTTGCTTTGTTGAAGTTGGACCTAAATTGTCGAAGAATATCGCCTCCCATTTTATGTACCTGAGTTCGCCTCTGCCCAAACATATGTATAATCCAGTTATGTATGATGTACAAAGCATCCACTTAGATTCTGACGCTTTTATTCCACCGCAAACTACGAAGGAAGTATGCGCCGCACACCCACATTCGAAACGACCTCCCAAAAAACATGACCCTGGAACCGCCTCTGCTGGGCCAATTTTTTTCAAAATTTTCACAGAACACGCTTCATTCATAATTAGGAAAAGTCCGAAAGTTTCAAGACGATAGACGTAACGGTTCAGAAGCGGTGGGCGAAAAACTATCGGGGGGTGGCAGAATCTGCCCCCCGCAAGTAATAGGGTTAACCCTATTCCCTGCAGGGGGAAGATTCTGCCCCCGGTAGTTCTCCCCCCCCCGCCGCTTCTGAACCGTTACGTCTATCGTTTTGAAACTTTCTGACTTTTCCTAAATATGAATGACGCGTGCTTTGATTTTTTTTGAAAAAATTGGACCAGCAGAGGCGGCTCCAGGGTCATGTTTGTGGGAGGTTATTACGAATGCGGGTGCGCGGTGCATACTTCCTTCGTAGTTTGCGGTGGAATAAAAGCGTCAGAAACTAAGTCGATGCTTTATACATCCAACATAATTGGATCTATACTATTTTGGGCAAAGGGAACTCACGTACATAAAATGTGAGCGATTTTCTCCGTCAATTTAGGCCCAACTTCAATAAGCAAGATGCTAAAAGGCGTTCCTTTCACATGGTTGCCCCCACGTGTTTACCTGAATTCCGCCTTATGCACAATTTGTTACGTTTAACAGAAAAACTAGCAACAAAAGCCCATAGTGAATCTTCACCACGTCCCAAACACATAAGAAAAACACATTTTTTCTTCCAAATTTCTCCCCATTTTTTATCCCTGAAGTGATGCCGCCTATGATTTTTTTAATTTGTTGTATTGTCCCCTTCACACCATTGAAGGAACCATTGACATTGGAAGTTAAAAACGTTTTTGGCAATGCAAATTGGTCTAACCACCATGGCCACAATGGACTTAAAAAAAAAAAAGAAAAAAAAAACGTATTTCTTTGCACCCTGGAGCCCACATTTTTTAAGCAAAAAAAGCAATTCTCGGAGCTCCAAAAAAAAACAAGGGGTTTCGTCACGACAAATCGAATAATGTTTTGTACCACGAAATCGGCCGATTGGTTCTCGAGATCTCTTTTGGGGGGGAAGGATCTGCCCCCCGCAGGTTAACCCGTAATTCTGGCGCCCGCAGGAAGAATTAGGGTTAAGTAAGCGGGAGACTATAATGGGTAGTTCGATGCTTAGATTACGATTATGATACTAATTTTCCCTTTCAACTTTTCTGTCTCCAGATAAACCGTGTAGCCTGTGTATTTTCTGTATCCATTCATCTGTTTATAATTGAAAAGTTGACACAATCTTTAAGTGTCGGGATGTTAGCCCACCCACTGCAGGGGGTTCGCGCCGAACACGATCTGCAGGGGGTTGATTTTCTCCCCCGTGAGATCTCGAAAAATACGCAATGTAGCGACAAGCGAAAAATGGGACTAGATAGCTTTAAACAAGCTCTATCGAAAGTATTCAGTCTTTTGTTGGATCAGGTCACAATTGAGGTCACCATTGGTTATCAAAGGTCAGATTTTCCGGTTTAAGGACTCTTTAAAACAAAAACGATTATCTCGGAAACTATGATTACTAGGAACAAATGGTAAAAGATGTAATAGAAAGTTATTGAAAAATTTAACCCACGATTAGTCCTCAAATTTTAAATAAATTCAATGGTTTAGGCTCAAGAGGTCATGAAAAGTCAAAAAGTCTGTTTTTTGTGATATCATTTACTTAACAACGATAGGGAAATAGTTTTGACGCCATCCGTGTTTGTTCTCGTCAAGGCGCTTGATTAATATGATTGGGTTTCTTTTTAGGTTAACCCTATTACCTGCCGGGATTGAAAAGTATTACGAATCGGTCGGGCGGGCTTATTCGCCCCCCCCCTTCAGATCTCCGCTGCCTATAACAGCTAATAACATGAAACTTGATGTGTTGACTAAGGGTCGACAATTAACTCTATTTTGTCAAATTTTGGTGACCCTGGGTCATTACTCTTCAAGGTCAATGAGCGTCATTCAAAAATTATATTTGTCAAAACATGATATTTTCAGGAAACCTTGCCATTATCTCGGAAACTATGGCAGCTAGGAGAAATCCGAAAAAATCAATGTAAAGCGGTTTTAATTGTCTTTCACTTGTATGGCATAAGAAATGATCTCAGGTCAACGGTTTGGACTGTAGAGCAGTGTGTTTCATGGGCTGGGTGCACCCATGGGTGCCCACTCAATTCTTCCGATTGTCTGG
>VOPJ01013253.1:0-91763 GCA_014673585.1 Semibalanus balanoides | reverse complement strand
CACAGAAAAACGGTCAGTGTGTGTGGGGGGAGGGGGGATATCGACACAGAAAAACGGTCAGTAGTGCGGTAATGCCGACACCGAGAAAATGTTCGGTAGAACGGTAGCTGATAGCGGTGCTGAGAAACCGGTACTGCCTTCACATGTGTTCTTTGATATAGGGAATGTGGCGTGACAATACTAACACCCCGAGTTCGGGGATAGGTGGGGTTGCAGTAGTGGACTACCAGCGGACAGCTATTGCGTTAGGCACGTCTAGGCACTGTCGGTCGGAACACTGGTATTGTCGGGACTTTTAGCAATGCCCGCTGGATTGGAGCCGGTTTAGTTGAAGGTATCAGTGAACCCTGTATTGATTCTGTTCAAATTATAACTGCTTGGTTAAAATGTTTGTTGGTGATGGCGAATGAACTCTAGATTGCTATGAACTCTTTGTGCAGACGGATAATCGGTAGATGACGATACAAAAAAGTTTCGTTTCAATGTCACCTGTTCACTTGCTGGTGGTTGGCGGTATTTTTAAGTTTAACACGATAGAGGACTCCTTGATGTCAGCCTGGGTGGCACTTTCAGAGATATAATATCGATTACGCCGCTGTTGACGCAAGTCGTCGCCTGTTTACCGTATGCCGCTGCGAGTGACAATCAAACTTTCCTTTCACTAGACGGCAGGTCGTCTGCAATCTGCAACAGCAAAATCTGACACTCTCATCGCCTGAACAATATACCGTCCTTTCACAAAGACATTGGGAAGATGAGTCCCTCTCTGGAAATAGCGCTGGCTGAAGCATGGTGCTGGAAAATGCCGCCAAACGACTGCAGTGTGGGGCAGTTAGAGCGCCACTGTCGCCCATTTGGCTGCCATTCATCTGTCATAATGTTTCCCGTATAGCGTTCGGCGGTTTTCCACTCGTCGCCCAGCTCAGACGGGGCCCCGTGATAAGTCTGCTCCATCTCTCCCGCGCCGATGGTCAGCTTCATCACCAGCAGGAGCTGATCGCCTCTGTGTGCCGTGTACGCGCCGATGGTCAGCTCCATTCACCAGGCAAGGCTGATCCGGCCCTCTTGTTGGTGCCCGTGTACGCTGATTTGGTTTCCAGCTTCCAGCATTGAGCGGGGCCCTCCTGGGTGTGGGCCGTGTACGCGGCCGGATGGTTCAGCTTCATCCAAACCAGCAGGAGCTGAATGCGCCTTTGTGTTGCCCGTGTTACGGCCGCCGATTTGGCAGGCTTTCATCACCAAGCAGGAGCTGTTCGCCTCTGTTGTGCCGGTTGTTACGCCGGGCCGATGGTTCAGGCTTTCTTCACCAGCAGGAAGCTGGGGATGCCTTTCTGTGTGGCCAGTGTTTTACGCGTCAATTGTTTCAAGCTTCATTCCACCTACAGGGAGGCTGATTCGCCTGTTGTGTTGCCGTGGTACGCCGTCGATGGTTTTCAGCTTCATCCAACCAGGCATTTGAGGCTGGATTCGGCCCTTCTTGGTGTTGCCGGTGTTTACGCGGCCGTATGGTGTTCAGCTTTCATCACCAGCAGGGCTGATCGCCTTTCTGTTTTGTGGCCGTGTACGCGTCAATGGTCAGCTTTCAATTTCCCAGCAGGAAAGCTTTGATCGGCCTGTGTTGGTGGCCGTTTGTTACGGCGTCGATGGTCAGCTTCATCCACCCAGGCATGAAGTGATTCGGCCTTCTGGTATTTGGCCGTTGTACCGCGGCCCGGATTGGTCATTCTTCATCACCAGGGCCATGAGTTGATCCGCCCTCTGTGTTTGCCGGATTTTGTACGCGCCGTGGTCAGGGCTCATCACCAGCAGGAAGCTGATCGCCTCTGTTGCCGTGTACGCGCCGATGGTCAGGCTGCATCACCCAAGGCAGGGAGCTGATCGCCTCTGTGTGAGCCGTGTACCCGCGTCGATGGTTCGCTTCATCACCAGGGGGACAGAGCTTGGATCGCACTCTTGTTTTTGCCGTGTTACGCGGCCGATGGGGTCAGCTTTTCATTTCACCCAGCAAGGGAAAGCTGATTCGCCTCTGTATTTTGGCCGTGTAACGCGGGGCCGATGGTTTTTCAGCTTCATCACCAAGCAGAGGCTGATTCGCCTCTGTGGCCAACTTGTGCCGTTGTTTACGCGCCGATGGTCAGCTTCATCACCAGGGCAGAGCTTGATCGCCTTTTCTGTGTGCCGTGTACGCGCCGATGGTCAGCTTCATCACCAGCAGGAGCTGATCGCCTCTGTGTGCCGTGTCTGTCGTTCTGTTACAGGTACCCCGACAGCACGGAGATCACGTTCAACTGCGTGTCCGGAGTGGGAGGCGAGAAAACCTCCTGGAAGATCATGTGCGAGGACGGTAGCTGGATCGGACGCTCCCTCAGCTGTGGTTAGTGAAGTTAGAAGTTAGGCGCTGTTGGGCGCAAAGTGGCCTGAAAAACCGGCGCGCCCAAGTTCCAATGTAGTACACACAAACAAGAAAGTTAGGCGTTGTGTGGTAATGCTTAACATGCCAGTTGACTGTCAGGAAACATTTCTTTTGAGCAAGAAGCTATGGTGGTTGCATGGTTTCTTGACTGGACGGTTCACGTGGGATACGGATGCACCAATGTGACACCTGTCGCGGTGTCGCTGCTTTTCATGCTCGTGGTATCCCGGGACACGGCGCGACGCCAAAGGGTGTTAGCACTAAGTCAGCTTTCATTTGTATCAACGTCTTGTCTGCCTTGAATCGCACTATCATTACGTTTATAAATCCTAACAGCACACACAAGTTGAGAAGATATGAAATACTAATAATGTAAACTCATGCTTCTCCACACGAGTGCTTACTATTTGTTGGGACCTTTCCACAGACGAGAACGACTTGCAAGATCCAATGTACATGAGAAACAAATCGTGCACATTTTATAATGACATGATTAACGTGATGACATTCTTCCAAGATCAGCCAGTATTGGAGAAGAAAGTCGAATTTCTGCCGGCCACCAAATTGGTAAGTCGGTTCAATAACAAGCGGTATGCATTTCACTGACGGTAGGAATTGTGTTTAGTGATTACGACGTCAAATATTATCCGCTCCTTCGCAGTTGATATTGACATATCAGTCTGATTAAATAACTTCAGGCCGCGATTCGCAGTTTATGGGGTTGACATTTGAAAAATGAGATATTATACGCCTTGGCCAATCAGTTTCAAGTCATAATATTTATTCAAATTAAACAGGACGAATGAAGACCATCGTTCTGAACGAGACACCACTGCTCTGTTAGTCTCAATAACGCTGAGTCTGCTGCGGTCTGCTTCCGACTGATAGGGATGCTTGACCATGGGCGGACCCAAAACGGGTGTGTGTGGGGAGGGGGTCAAAAATTGAAAAAAAAAAAAAAAGTTCTCCACCACATTATTAAAACTAAAATCGGATTTTCGCTTGGGCTATTTTAAAAGTTATTTACTTATGCATATCTTAAAGCAAGGCCTTTTCCTTTAGAAAAAAAAGTTTGGTTAAGGTTGTTTATATAAAGAATCAGGGGGAAAATATTGCTAAAATTTTTTTTTGCGCCGATTTTCCGTGTATTTTTAGGGAGATGGGGGGCAGGGGTAACATTGTGACATTCTTGCCCAACCGTAGGATCCACCCCTTGGGACTTACCCTTTGGCTACCTACTGATGGCTGGACTGGTGACTTGATTGACTGGATATGATGAGTTTAAATGGACTGCCATGGGACTTGATGGGGGGGGACTTGATTACCCCACGGTTAATGATGGACTGACGGAAACTGAATGGACGGTTGACAACCGGTTAATGGATGTGAACTGATTGATTGATGGATGGGGTGACTTTGATTGACACTGTGTGGACTGATGACTGGTGGGACTGTTGGGACGGGGGATGGACTGATGAACTGATGACTGATGGGGACTGTTTGACTTGCTTGACGGGATTGATATATGGGACTGTATGGGACTGATGGGACGGGGCGATGAACTGATTAACTGATGACCTTGATAAACTTGATGACTGATTAAAACTGATTTTTGAACTTGATAACTGATTGGGGACTGGATAAAAAAACTGGATGGACTGATAACTGATTGACTTGGATACAACTGATAAACTGATGGACTGATAACTGATGACTTGTAAAACTGATTGACTGATAAAACTGATTGGACTGCATGACTGATAAATGGATGACTGAAGGACTGATGACTGGTGACTGATAACTGATGGGGCTGATGAACACGGTTAAATGATTGGGATGAGAATGATGACTTGATTACCACGGGTTAATTATGGACTGATAAAAACTGATGGACTGCTGGGATGCTGACTTTTGGCCTGACTGATTGACAGATGACTGATGACGGATGACTGACTGATGAACTACTGATGACCGACCCTGTTATATGGACTGTTCCGGCAGACGTTCCGCTGTGACGACATCGGCAAGTTCGCCATGATCGGCAGCAATCGACGCACCTGCGTTCGTGGTGACTGGGACGGGGCCCGTCCTACCTGCTTCGGACTCAACCAGATGAACGACTACGCATGTGAGCGCCGTTCGTGCCAGAGGTGGCGATATGATATTGATAGTGGCATTGATATAGTGGCATCCGGCTTTGTCTGCAGCGCACCGGACCCGCTTCTACAACGGTCTGTAAACCAATGAAGGGGAAGGAATTGTGCATTGTTTCACTTGCTTGGATACTTTCTCTCAGCTAATTTATTTCACCTCGGTGTATGCGCTGCCTGACGTCTGTCTCCCCTGCCGACAGTGGAGAAGCCTCCGACCATTCTGTTCCGGCACCAGGGAGGTCCGACTGACGCCTGTCTCCCCTGCCGACAGTGGAGAAGCCTCCGACCATCCTGTTCCGGCACCAGGGCGGTCCGATCGCTCAGAGTAACGATGGTAAACTGATCGTGTACCCTGGCGCCGTGCTTCACCTCGAGTGCCTCTGGATCAGGAAGTTCGGCTCCCCGACCTGGGAGGTGTCGCACCAGCACAGGTGAGAGAGCCTCCGCGTCAGAAAGTCAGGACTGCTTCTTTACCCCGGTTATGCTCAAAGTGAGGATCTATGGAGTAGGAAGCTCGGAACTTGACACCTGTGCGCGGGGCATCATGGAAAACTATGGACCAGGAATGCTGGCCATCGGCCATCTAAAGGTAGCGCAGTAGTTCAAGAGGGAACTGATGGTTATTGTAGCACGTCATGTTTGAGTCTGTTCTGAATGTACGGCACCAGTTTTTTCGTGCTGCCCTTAGTTACTCTAATATGTGCTCTGAATTTATGAGCCTGACCTGACCTGACTTGATCGTCACTGCTGCAGGACATACCCTGACCTGACGGCTGAACTGACCTGACCCTACTGACCTGACCCTACTGAGCTGACCCTATTGACCTGACCTTACTGACCTGACCTGACCGCTGACCTGACCTGACCGCTGACCTGACCTTACCTAAACTGACCTGACCTGACCTGACCTTCAGAACATATCCGCACGGCTGGACAACAGAGGAGGGGCGTGACTCGAACCTGGAGTACCGCCTGAGTATTTACCACGCTCAGGCAGACGACTCAGGCAGCTACACATGCGTCACTCCGCCCCGCCACCGTCACGGCGTGCACATCGAGGTCAAAGGTCAGTCAACTGATCTCTCTGTAATGAGGTCAAAGGTCAGACAACCGACCTCTCCATAACGAGGTCAAAGGTCACAGTGTCATTTCACACAAGTCGCGTTTGTCTCGCTGTCTGACTGCCTCACTCAGCCGTCAGACCAGCCGTCTGACCGTCTGACTTCCCGTCTGTCCGTCACCCCGGCAGACTCAGCCATCAGACCAGCCGTCTGACCGTCTGACTTCCCGTCTGCCCGTCACCCCGGCAGACTCAGCCGTCAGACCAGCCGTCTGACCGTCTGACTTCCCGTCTGCCCGTCACCCCGGCAGATTCTCCACATCTGACTCCCTGTCTTACCTGCTTTCTGACTATCTGACACCCTGTCTGCCCCCCGTCTGACCTTCCGTTCCATCTGACCTTTTGTCTGTCCCTTCGCCGCCCGACCCTTCGCTCGTCCCTTCAGCTGACCCTCCGTCTACCTCCCCATCTGACTGAACTCCTGTCGGATGACCGCAGCCGTGCATTGCCCGATCGTTCCGGAGCGGCCTGGCCTCCGCAAGAGCACGCACGACACCAAGATGAACACCCAGGTGACGTTCACGTGCGCCAACGGCAACACGCTGATCGGCGCCCACCAGATGACCTGTCTGCCCTCGGGCAACTGGAGCGCACCCATGCCCCACTGTGAAACAATCGGTGAGCACTCCAGTCTCGCGGCGGAGCGGATAGGTGGGTGCCCGCCCGGCCGGTTCCTAGATGGGCTACTCTGTGTGTTGTGTGCACCACCACTGGAGGCCACGCTTGTAGGTTGATTCGGTTTATCGTTTTTTTATAATTATTTTATTTAACGGTTGTAGAATCGGTTAATCAGTGTGGCCTGCGCTGTGTTGGTTGTTCACGCTTATTGTTCATGATTTTAGCATTGAAGCACGTGTGGTTGTTGTTTGTTTTATGGGTGTTTATGGGTGTTCATCATTCAGCGCTATTGGCTGCTCAGTGTTGTTTGGGAGAATTTGTTTGATTTGTTTGGGAGAAACGCCTGGATGTCGGATGTTGACGTCCTTCTCTTGGATGGTGCAGTGTTTGCCACGTTCACTGCCGGCCACCTCTGCTAACCCTGCTTGCTAACTGTCCCTTTAAGAAAGCATTTCAATATATGCACAATGCACATTTAAGTGTGTCTACCGTAACTGTTACCGTTTAAACACATTTTTCCATATCTCAATACAATATTAGTAAGAGTTCTATACATTAGCATATTTTAAAGTAAATACATTAAGCAAATTCCGGCAGACTCTCCTTTTGTGATGTAATGACTTGTTTTGTCTTCTTTGAGCGGTACCCACACCGCGCCCACACAACAGCCTCCCGACCCCGCCGGCTGAATTCAGTTGGATCGGCCTGCAGTGCAGGTGGCGTGGCAGTGGAGAAATGTGATTAGAGCTTGACTGGCCACTTAGGCAGGTAATTACATCCTGACATTTCTCTAGTGGTCGGCCACTGTAAAATCTGGGGTTTTCTGGCGGCGTGTAATTCGGTTGGTGGCAGTGCGCGAGCTTTCAGACTGAAATAATCGCTGGTAGTCTCTGCGTGCCTGCACTGGTGTGGTCTTGTATAGCGAGGGGTATTCCAATTGATTGTGGTGGCACTGAGCCGTGAGCGGCAGCCTGCAGCCGTGGCAGGCTTCTAACAGCTCTGTTGACACAAGACAACCAGTGCCAATCGAACTATTCCGAACATGCCAACGTTGAAGTATTCCAATCGACCCACGCCAAAATAGAGAGGCGCTGCGCTGGCATCAGCGTGACATTGCAGGCTGCCTTCAGGCTAGGTAAATCGGCATATTGGTTTCAGAGTTTGTCCTCAGTCAGCCAGAGAGCTCTGCCATGCTGTGGCCCGTTTATCTGGAAGGGTTTGTCTGGTCGATATCCATATGGCGAAGGCAGCAGCATTTATCACGTTAACATCTTAATTAATCGTGAGGATAATTCAAGCTCATGTGACAATGGAGTCCTGAAGCTTACGTTTAAACGTCAAGAGCAATATTCAGTTTTCAAAATGGTGCTGCTGCAATTTATAGTTGCAATCTGGTCGCTTTTGAAGGGTGGGCAGCTGTCCACCCCATTCCTCAGAATCCGTCGCCGCTATATAATATAACATCTCAGTGCATAATACAGCGAGGCTTCCTTTCGCTCGCTCTGCCCCGGTTTACCACAGCATACATCAGTTGAATGGCCGGCCCGTTGCGGTTGTTACAGCTGCATGATTGATGTCTAGTGTGTGTCGTGGCCGCTCCGTGTGGCTGCTACTGCTCCCCAGGGTGTGCTACGTGTTCGACGGACGCCCATTTGCCGACTAATTGCAGCAGTAGCACCAATCACAGCCTGAGCTGGCAGCTGACACAAGGCAGCAGTTTACCATTGAGTTTATAGAGCTACAATGGTCGTTTACCGACCCGTGCAAGTTGTTGTTTTGTTTTCCTTTTTGTGGTCAGTAGCATTCATTGTGTACTGCATGCAGTGGGATTAGAGGGAATGTTTCACCTGACACCGAATTTAAAGCGATGCAAATATGTAAAGCTGAGATGCCAGTGCTTTAGAGAGGTTGTTAAACTTTCAAGTCTTCATTCCACGAAAACATATGTACTAATATTGCTACATTTCTATTTGTATTTCTGGTTTCTAGAAGAAGTCGCTTGTTTGGGTATCTGCAGTGTTAATTTTCTCAGTAGTATGTATGCCATGCCATATTTTTTGTTTGTGCATTTCGATGCATACGTTCCAAGGTTTTATCGTGTGAGATATTCCTTTTATTCGCAGTCGATACGAGCATAACGCGTCACTCTCCCGTTAATTGTTGGCGAATGGTAAAAGTCCTGCGATTTTCACTTTAATGTCTGTTCCAATAATAGACATACGGTTTAGCAGCGTGGGTAGTGGGTTCACAAACTACCACCAATTCAATTTGAATGTTGACCTTTGTTGCTTGGCGCATAACACTTTTCTTGCAACGCATTCAGCACCGTTTCTTCAGTTACTTGATACTTTTTTGTTGTTATTTCATCAACCCATTCAACGCTTCTGAAATTGGCAGCAAAAGTGTTATAATGTAATAGTTGTTTTGAAGATTTGAGCATTTTCTACTGGGTAAGACTTAAAGGTCATACCTATTCATTGTATTTATTAAGGTTTAAAATTTAGTTGTATAAAAATAGACCCCCCCCCACACAGTAACTAGCGGGTTAACCCGCCATTGGCTGGGGTGCGAAAAACGCCCCCTCAGGGATTTTTACAATAGCTCAAAAACGAACAGCGCTATCAACGCGAAACTTTGGGCACCAGCTTATCCTACATCAATTCGACGTCTTCAGTCTAAAAAATGAAAATGGTCGAAATTTGTTCGAGTTATATCAATTTTAGTGACGTCACTACACACGGCTTTGTCGCAAATATCAGCTAGACTCTTACAGGCGCTGTACAAAGGCAAAATGCATCTTAAGCAAAATGCAATCAAAATACGTCAAAAGATAGCAAATGACAGGGAGTACATAATAGCAATCTCGGATTTCATATTTTATGCTTTGACCCCCCCCCCCCAAAAAAAAATGCCCTCATAATCAGAATTTTTTAATATTTTCAAAAAGCTGGAAGATATATAAGAAAACCACATATGTTCAATTCCCACACCCATAGATAACATGAACTACAGAGACAAGATACTGATGTTATCTATGTTGTTATCTATGTAGTTCATGTTATCTATGCCACACCAAATTTCAAAGCAATAGCCGTTTTCACGATGGATTATTTTGCCCGAAATGTTTTAAACATTTTAAAATATTTTAAAACATTTCGCGCAAAACAATCCATCGTGAAAATGGCTAATTTATGTATTTGTGAATCTCTGATTGCTCCCAAAGTATGAGTAGTGAGTACCTTATGACGTCATTTATTAAAAGTACGTTTTTTACCAGATAGAGAAAAACGAATAGAAAAAAAAAAACGAATGTATTTGAGACAAAACTCGTTATGTAACATGCATTTTGTATTTATATTTATCCATTACAATTTTTTACCTTTTGATCTGGCCTTGACCTTATAACGGTTCAAGCGTGGAAATTGCTGCTACAATCGAATTGTATGCGTAAGGTTACCCATAAAACATGTGTCGCATGACCTCTTGCCAATAGTGACCTGATTTGACCTGACCTTGACCTTGACCTTTGCTTAAAATTTCACTTTTGCTGATACGGGAGATGCATCGTACCTCTGAGAGCACCTTGTGCGATAATAGTCACAATCTGTGGCTTTGAACGGAAAGTATGGCCTAAAAACTCAAATATCTTACATTTTTCCTTTGACCTGACTGTGACCTGACATGTGACCTTATTTGGAAAATTTCGCATGTGCTTTAGAGTGGTATCATTAAGAGCTTTCGATTGCCGACTTGCGCGTCTCGCTGCGGTCATTGGTTCGGAAGATAACGAGGGGGCGAATAACGCTCCCCCCCCCAGCCAATGGCGTTCGACTGAGACCCTAGCCAATGCCGGGTTAAGGTCTATAATGATAGCATAACGTCTGCAAATCGTGAAATGTAGTGAAATGTTCCAGGTCAAATCTCGCCTCAAGCATTTTTCCGTTTTTTTTTTTAATGCAGGTTGACCGTGACCATAAAAACAGTTTGTGAATCTCACAATCTCTAAATTTATATTTGGTGATGCCATTCCATTTGTACACAGTAACCCAACCCGCTGACCTGAACCTCTGTCTGTCCGCCGTTCAGCTCGCTCTGTCTGCGGCTGGATCGATGACCTCTCGGCTCTATCGTCCCCAGAGTGTCCAGAGTTCAGAGACATTCCCGACCCAAACGTCAAGGTGGCCATACTGAGCCGACAAGTGACCGGCAAGGTCATCTTCGAGTGTCCCCGCGGCTACCAGAAGGTCGGGGCCTTCGAGGCCTACTGTCAAGTCAACGGCCAGTGGTCTCAGCAGCCCCCAACTTGCGAAGGTCAGTCAGTGTTCTCACAGGATATCGTCCAGCGAAAAGATGCTTGGACTGAAAAGATGTACTGTTGAGATCCTCACGCGACTTCCTTTATTGAGATGCTCGTCTGTTCGCTTGATAGTTTCTGTTTCAATATATGTATACTCTTAATAAAACAGCATCAAATTATTGGAAATGCCTTAGCATCATAAATACTATTTAATTACCTATCACCCTGTTTCAGTTGATGATGAGTAGGTATCTCCCTGACATGTTTGTGTGCCTGTGCCTGCCTCCCGGTACAGAACTGCTGTGTCAGACGCCGGAGGTGCCCGTGAACGGCATGATGACGCCGCAGGACGCGCCGCATATGGTCGGTGACGTCATCCAGTTCTCTTGCAAGCACGGATACATGATGGAGGGGCAGCCGATCGTTGAGTGTCTCGAGAACAAGGAGTGGTCCCGTGAGATACCGACATGTGAGTCGCTCGTCGGTCAGAACTCACGGGTGACGGGATTATCTTTTATCGTGCAAGTTAAAGATCATGTTCCATAGCGACTCACGTGCAGATGTAAACTACAGATCGTAGGCAGTTCTGCCTATGATCGAATATTGTCATAGTCTCTTGGATGGGCAGTTCGATGACCTCAAAGTAAGTGATCCTCATTGGGTCATGGAATATTTACTTTACTATGGGCTGAGGCTTTTTGAACTTTTGAGAGCGAACAAAAATGGATTCAATTGTTGAGTTGAATGATAATTAAATGTGTGTGCTTTTTCAATGCTGAACGTTCGTCATAGACTCGAGGCTACGCGTCTCGTCCATGGCAAACTTCAATCATTGGACTCACCCATGAATATATAGACAGGCGAAAACTATCCCGTAATCTGTATCTTCTTTATCATGAGGGAATGTGTCCGTATTAGGCTAGCCGCTACATTAGGGAAACTCTTTATTGAAAAGCATCTATAAAAACTTCTCCAATATGTACGTACTTTGCCAATATATTTTCATAGTATTTTTCCTAAATGTTGTCAACATAACCTGCAGTGAACTTCCGTTAAAAAATATCTATAGATTCCTCGCAAAGCCTGCATGAACTTATAAAGGAAAATTCATCAAGTGTCTGCGACTGGGCTGCACCTCTCCTCCTGCTAACGCTGCCTTACGTGTCCCAGGCGTGCGGGCCTGCCTCTCCTCCTGCTAACGAGCTGCTTACGTGTCCCAGGCGTGCGGCACTGCCTCTCCTCCTAGCTAACGCTAGCCTTACGTGTCCCCAGGCGTGCGGGCTGGCCTCTCCTCTGCTAACGCTGACCTTACGTAGTCCAGGCGTGCGGCCTGCCTCTCCTCTGCTAACGAGCTGCCTTTACGGGGTGTCCCAGGCGTGCGGCCTGCCTCTCCTCCTGCTACCTGCCAATTCGTGTCCCAGGCGTGCGGGCCTTGCCTCTCCTCCTGCTAACGCGCCTATACGTGTCGCCAGACGTGCGGGATGCCTTCCTCCTGCTAAGATGCATAAAAAAACAAAAAAAAAAACAAAAAAAAAACAAAAAAATTACGTGTCCACAGGGTGCGGTCAATAAATCAAGGTACGCCTGCCTCTTTCCTCCTGCCTAACGCTGCCTTACATGTCCCAGGCGTGCGGCGCCTGCCTCTCCTTTCATGCTCAACGATGGCCTTAGTGCCCCCAGGCGTGCGGCCTTGCCATCTCTCTGCCTAACGCCTGGCTTACGATGTCCAGGCGTGCGGGCTAGACCTCTCCTCCTGCTAACGCTGCCTTACGTGTCCCAGGCGTGCGGGCCTGCCTCTCCTCCTGCTAACGCTGCCTGACGTGTCCCAGGCGTGCGGGCCTGCCTCTCCTCCTGCTAACGCTGCCTTACGTGTCCCAGGCGTGCGGGCCTGCACGTACCCGGGCTCAACGATCGGTGGCATCATCTCCAAGGTGAAGTTCTACTACGCCATCGGCGAGCTGGTGGTATTCACCTGCCAGAACGGCCTCGAGCTGGTCGGAGAGGTCACTCTGGAGTGTCTGGACGGCGGCCACTGGTCCAGTCGCATCCCCAGCTGCGTCGGCCGGATGTAGACACGCGGGCAGATCGATCCACCGCTGGACCGGGTACTGCACTGCATAGCTGCAGACCACCGGACCGGACCGGGCACACCGCTGGACCGGGTACTGTACTGCAAAGCTGCAGACCACCGGACCGGACCGGGTACACCACCGGACCACGTTCAGAGCGTCACACCACTGGACCAGGCACAGAGCTGCAAACCACTGGATCGGTCACTAGACCATGTGTAGAGCTGCAGATATCTGCTTAGACTGCCGGACCGAGTGTAGCAGTCCAATGTCTGTGTGTACGTCATATGCTCGGTGCTGCTGAAGACAGTTCATGACTGAGGTCCTCTTGGGGTCTGATCTTCACGCGATATGTGGCACTGGCAGTGACGTCAGATCGTGGTTACCACGCGGGCGCCCGCAGAGCGGGACAGCTGCAGGTACGGGCAGGGTGCTGTAGGAGCTCCACCAGGCTCCGCCGTTCGAGTTCCGTGTCGGCTGTAGTAGAATCATCTACTCCACCAAATGCTCTACGACGGCAATACTAAGACATGTCACATGACGGCAGGTCAGGTGGCGGCTCTGTGGCGGCCAAAGACAAGTCTGCGATCTGTGGAAACATTGGACAGATAGACCTACCCTGTGACAGTTAAAGACAGATCTGTCTAGCGCCGAGCTTCCTTGGCTGAGTAGCAGCTGAATCCATTTCTGACTGTAATGACCGTTTGTAAATGGCTAATGGCTATTGGCTGGCTTACCCGCCGATATCGGCTGCGAGTAACTGTACTGGCGAGGACGCTGGCTGCAGCCAATATCCTCCATCGGCAGACCTGACGGTTTAAGATGTCAGTTCGTGGCTGAGAAATGTGGCGAAGTTTTTTGGTCTCTGGCGTGTTCCCGAAACGTGTGATTCCGAATGTGTCCTCTTGAAAGCGCACAACCGTATCGGCGCGACCTGTGACCTGTGTTTCGGCGTTCACGTCTATACTCTGTACATAGTTGTGTCGGCACATGTGCCCCTTGTTGAGAGTTATCGCGCAGGACGCTATTGTTGACGACGGCCGGGTGGGTCTACATCGGGTCTCCGGTGGGTCTACATCGGGTCTCTGGTGGGTCTACATCGGGTCTCTGGTGGGTCTTACTCGGGTCTCCGGTGGGTCGCGGGAGGGCTGGCTTGGTTCGACTGCTGACTGTTGGCTGGTCTGTCACCTGGTCTGTCGGCTGGTCTGTCGGCTGGTCTGTCGGCTGGTCTGTCGGCTGGTCTGTCGGCTGGGCTGTCCGGACTGGTCTTGTCGGACTGGTCTGTTTGGACTGGTTTGTCGCTGGTCTGTGGTGGTCTGTCGCCTGGTCTGATCCCTGGTCTGTCAGGCTGGTCTGTCCGGCTGGGTTTGGGTCGGCTGGGTCCTGTCGGCTGGTCTGTCGGACTGGTCTGTCCGCCTGTCTGTTCGGACTGGTCTGTCGGCTGGTCTGTCGGCTGGTCTGTCGGCTGGTCTGTTCGCTGGGGCCGTCGCAGTAACAGACCGGAGAGACCGGGTGATCTGGTGATACTGGGCCGGGGGGGGGGGGCGGCTGGACTGCGGCGTGTCGGGTCGGAGCTGGGCGTGGCTGAGCGGCCAGGAAGGTGCCAGAAGCGCTGATCAGTCGCCCCCATCTCCACACACTCTCCTCCCACCTGGAGAGCAGCCAGTCCGGTCACTGACTCACTGACCGCCGCAGACGAGACTAATCGACAAAAACTGCCTACATGATCACGGAAACTTTGGAAGATATGCTTCTACAACCAGGTAGTAGAATAAATTTGCTTATCCACAGCCTCCGAGGATTAGAAGCTCGAGGTCTACCGTCAGGGAATTCGTCCCACGTGATGTTTGTGGTAGCATGCAACTTTAAGATTCCGTAATCATGGGTGTAGTTTTCGTTGATTTTTTCAGCTCTGGTAAGCTGATTCTGATCGCCGGTCGTCCTGACGGCCCCGTTATATAATGCTGGGCATCCCCGCTCGGCAGCGGATCGTGCCCAGATTCCGATATCGCTATAGAGGTAATCATTATACCATAGGTAGCCAGACCGCGCGCGGCTAGTGCGGTGGGTCACCGCGCGATGGCACCACTGTTCCGCTATTTACCATAGCGTCCTCCCATTATATGGCCGGCGGGTGAGCGCGGCACGTTGTTAAGAGCTGACATGCCTGTAGAGCGGATCGCGCGCCGCTGTTTCTGGAGTGAACGCTGTGTTCGCCCTAGCTTGTTTTCCAATAAACTCTGGTGTACCAGCGCTGCGTCTTCGTCGTGGGACAGATAGCTCCCTCGGGTGCAGTGTTTGCGATACGTCCTGCAGCGGACGCCGACCGCCGACCTTCTGACCGGTCCACAGTCGACGGAGAGGAACACTGCCGCGGTCGATGATCCACAGATAGAATCCAATGAGAGGGACGCTGTCGCTCCCAGAGACACGGACGGTGAACGGTCATCAGGGAGTGTTCTGGGCTGATCCATTGGGAATAGGTATGGATGATTTTGGTTTTATAAACTTATTTCGAACCTGTTTAATGGACGGATTTCCGAGATCAGGACCCACGCTAAGCGGAACTTGTTGCGCACACCCTTACCCTACGGTCCGATCGGTAGCCGGCAGAATTTTGAGGCGAAAGTTTTACGTTCCCTAAATACCTTGGTACGGTACGCCCCGCCCTCTGATATTACCCTACCTTGAGTGCGACCGCTGTCACTAGCCGCAGGCCATCCCAGCCAGGAGAAAATAGCGAGCGCCGAAGCCATGGAATCCATGCCGAAGCGACTCGAACCCGGGCTGCCACACCGGGTGCATAGGTCAAAAGCACTGCACTCTCTCGACTGACCTCCAGGAGCGGGCTAAGGGCGTGTTCTGACTCGTCAATTCCCGCGGGGATTCCAGGAAATCGGTAGAAGCGTGCCTTCTACCGATTTCAGAAGCAATTAGCTAACAGAAATAAATGTGTAAAAACATTGCCGAACTACGGTAGAGTAGATGCCCGCCGGGGATTCCAGGGATTCCCGCCGGGAATGTGCACGGTCAGAACATGGCCTAAATGTAGCCCGGCATCTGCTGTAGATCGGTGGTTCTTAACGGCAAATATATTGCTACCCTCTTTTGATAATCAGAATGACTTGTCTCCCCCTTCCCCATTGAACTGTTCTAGTAGCCTGCATTAAACACAGAACAGACCACACCACAACTTTCTAGGCTTCAAGCAATGCGGTACAGCATAACCATAGGCATTTACTACTAGTGCCATCTAGGGACAGGAATAGGAACTGCCATGTGTGCTGTTACACTCAGAGCGTTTCTCGGCGCGTAACAATACGTAATCCGGGACATCAGCTGAATATCATTTAAAATTAATTGTTTTTGATGCTCTTTGCGATAGTGTGGTAACAGTGAAACATAGCCTGGATGGATGGAGGTGCATTCTACGCAATGGCGTCGACACGGTTTCTAAATAAGTAGGTAGGTAATATGGACAAATCCAGCTGCAAGTGAACCGTGGAACTATATTATGCAGCAAATTACTCGGGGCAATATTCCTAGTGTCCTTAGTAGAAGCGACGCCAATCATTGCGAGCCATTGTCAAACGGATCAGCTTTTATTTTTCACTTAGGCTCTGTTCTGTTAACCCGGCGGCCGGCATTGACTGGGGCATCTGAGTATCATTGACTGCGAGGGGCATTAAACGCCCCCTGGTTATCTTCCGAACCAATGATCGCAGCGAGAATCGCAATGCGGCATTCAAAAACGCTCAATAATAATAATATAAAGCACGCTATTTTTAATGTCAGGTAACGGTCAGGTCAAAGGTCAAAATCGACGTATTTTAGTTATTGGGCCATACTTTCCATCCAAAGCATTCGATTACGACCATAACCACTCAAAGTGCTCTCAAATGTATGATTCACACCCCGCATGATCTTAAGTGAGATTGTTGGCAAAGATCAAAGGTTAAGTCAGGTCACAAAAGGTCTCTATACACAAAATATCTACGAAAGTCATGCAAAACATGTTTTATGGATTATTTTACGCATGATTCGATGTTGATACTTACTTAAAAGAAATAGTTCACCTTCACCATGGGTTTTGAACTAAGATATCAGTTTTGTAGCCCGTGTTAAAAAACCTAACTACAAGTTTTCTGGGCTGAAAGAGCTCTCCACCTCCAGCCTAATATATTTGACTTTGTATCGAAGGTATGTCAAGAATGTGGGCTCTACGCATCTGGGCAGAGGATATGCAGACTGCAGTAAACTTACGCGACTACTTCCGAATATCTGATTGGCTGAGCCACGTTTGACGTTGCGGAGAGTACGCATATAGTTTTGATAAAATTAATAATGTACCACCTTCTGTCCTGAATCGGCGCGATGTATGGCTATTTTTGACATTATGAAAAGAAGTTGTATTTCAAAATATAGTCAAACCGTGTTTGAAAAAACAATCCAAGGTGAACTATTTCCTTTAACCACCAAAATTCATGCAGTACATGAAGCATTTTTTCGAGGCATATATATCGTTGAAGCAATTGTCAAGTCAAGCAGTCAAGCTAAAGTCAAAGTAAGGTCACAAAATGTCCAAATTTGAAATTGATAATATTAACTAAAACGGCATGATTAGGGACCTGTGTTTTCTCAGAAATACAGTGCTGTGATTTATTTGTTTGAATCTTGTCAATAAAAGCCCAAAAATGCAATTTCAAAATATGATATGAGTTACCAGCCATCACTCAGTCAAAAATGATATCATTTTGAAATTCAGTCAAAAACTATATCATTTTGAAATTTGGTATGGTAGTTTTTCGCATATGGTTGTCTGACATACCTACACTCCCTTTTTTCCAATATATTTGAAGATTTTGATTTTGTAGTCATTTCTATTTGTTTTGTATTCGAAGGGTAAAAAACAAAACTTTCCAGCATTTGAGATAGAAAATGTTGTAGCTCTCGTTATTTGCAATCTTTAGCATTTGGTTATCGTATTTTGCTTAACATATGGCCTTTTACGGTCTATTTAAATCTTTATGATTTTTGTATCAAAATCGTTTATAGTGACGCCACTAAATTTGCTATATCTCAAAATTGATTGACGAACATGATGCTTCATTTTTGCACTGACGTCAAATTGTTATACAAGAAGGTATCCGAAGTTTCACGTTGATAATGCTAATCGTTTCCGAGTTATTACGAAAATTCGTCAGGGGGCGTCAAACGCCTCCCTCCCCGCCAGTCAATGCCGGGTTAAATCGTTGTTACCCCTGCCTAAAGCTACATTACCCCAAGTGGGGTAATGACCTCTTCGTGACTCACTGCTGTATATCTATTTTTCAAGCAGGGGTCACCGGGCTGCTACTTTTGCCTGACCCCCTGGTTGCTTGGGACCGATTTGAATATCACTTATTCACAGCCGTATTCGATAGCCCTGTAATTTTGCACGAGATAAGTCAATATTGTTAAATCGAGTTCGCTTCTGACGTCACGGGTCAAATATACTAAAAATGTTTGTTCATACCATAGAGGTCTCGATGAAGCAAATTTTCGCACGAAATAACGAGCGTCGGTGTTTCAACGACTTTCCGTCAAACCTCAAGCTACGTCAAATCAAGGACGCCGTCCACACCACACAAAGCACTCCCAACTGAAACTCGCACATTGTTTGCCTCGTGTCATCCCCAGACACATCAGCCAGAACCGGGCTGTATTGTCCAGTGCTCACCGCTAACACGCTCACACACCCCACAGAGCCGATATATACAGCAGCAGCAGCGGCCTGGTAAGCGGCCGCTGGTTACCCTGCACCCATTCCCCTGCATTGCTGAGCATTGCTACAACCGCCACAGTCCACACAGCCGCACACTACAGTGACACGAGACGCGCGAGGAGCGGCCGGCGGCAGGGACGAGGCGCTGCTTCTCCTCTCAGAGAGGTGCGTACCTCTTCAGCCGGCCAGTAAGGACGCGCCCGAACTACAGCCACACGACAGCTCTGGGAGAATCGGGGATAATTCAGCGGCATACACGCCGCGATGAACAGACAGGACTAAGTAACGTTTCTGACAATGACAGAAATTAATTTGCATGCATGTAAGAAGGGCCCAGTGCAGCCTGTGTTTAAGTGAGCGAATCCCGGACATATTGATACACTGAAGCATCTATGACAAAGACAGGGTGGAGCATAACTCACATACTGATAGCAGTATGCGAGTTATGTCAAGCTTCCATTGCGAACCTCCCGACTCCTATCACGAAAATTGAAACAATCTGAACTTGCATCATGTATCACCAGTATCCCAAACAACACACATCAACATTCATATATCTCCACAACCAGTCCCAACTACACACGAAACAGCACACATCACATACTGACCGACAGCCTTTGCATACGTAACACTCACACACACCCGACGGCGTTCTATTACAATCAAACACGAACCACAGCTGTGGAGTTTAGATGTAGTTGTCACGAACAACGAGCCCCGACCTCGCCGCCCGAAAGTCCGGTAGATCAGAGCATGACGTCACTAGTTCGAGGGAGGCGCGTCCACAGGCGCCACGATTGTTACAATTGTGCCGCAGGGGCTCCGAGTGGCGGCAAGTCAAAGGGTCGTGCTCTGAGTGACAAGGGGGACATAACCCACGGGGGGGGGGGCAGATAATCGGTATCCTTAAGTCCCGGACAAGATCCAAGGACAGCTGAATGGACATTTGAAAACGACATTAGCAGCGAACTACAACACACTGGTGGCCGAAGCTCGAGTGTTCTCGGCAATCTCTCTCGTCACAGCTAATTCATTTTGCATCAGTCAGTTTGTTTTGGAAACAATAAGCGACCGAGACTGAGTGCCACGTCCGTTAAAATCCAGCCCACTTTCAGCAGCTCGCAACACAGGCACAAAACACCGGTTAAACATCGGACCCAGTCCTTCGCAGAGAGCCAGCGACTGTACCCAGTCCCGGTCCTGAGGACGCCAGAGACGGAAGGAGACGCGGCTTCGTCACACCTCGCTGGCTGGACGGCATCGAAAGGCGAGTTACAGGGCATCACGGCCAATCAACGCCGACTCGAAGACAACGTCGAGTACAAACAACATCGAACATCGGCATGGGCAGTGAGCCTTTTTGAACTACGATAACCAGTGTGCAGCACAGGGACACCCAACAACAGCCCTCCGTGTAGCTAATGTGTGCTGACATGATAATTGAGCGTCATGGTCCACTTCAAAATAGTTTTCCCTTACAAGCGGGTGTACTACTATATATCACCTATACTCGAGCAAACAAACGAGTAACTAGCGGCCAAAAAGGCTTCTCAGCCAGGAAGGCTCATAACATGATCGGGAATTTCAGCCGCATTGTCGACACTAGCGCCGCCGCGGCGCGACGCCAGCGCCATCTTTCCCACACTCCACTGCACGGCAGCTGACGACGCGAACTAGGAGCAGACGCGCCGAGGCACCTCAATCCACACTACACCTCTGCCCAGAGGATGCTAGCGCCCGCGGTGAGGACTACCTCGGCCATCTAAAGCCGCATTTCACCAGAGCACAGTTTCTTGTACAACTCCTTATTGAGCGGGGTGTAGGAGCCCTTCCGCGAGTCAAAGAAGAACAGCTCGTCCTTCACCACGTCTATGTTGAAGCCTTCCTTCTGTAGATCCATCTTCTTGAATTTGTACGTACCTGAAAGGAAGGCAGAACACATGGGGTTATCAGCTAATGTCTGTGTAACACAGTATGCAATGCATTATATAATAACAAAAGTAGACGGCACTAGTCTATGTTGACATTTACCATCATCCTTTGAGGGAATTAGTGTCAACATTCTGTCACAACCGGTTGACATTTGGAATGTTTTGAAACGACGCGTTTATTGGCGCTTCAATTGCATAATAGACACACGAACACAGCGTTATCGTGAGATTCCATATTGCATTCCCTATTGTAAACAAAGCAATACGATTTCACGATACACATTTAAGAGCCTTGCAACACTGACGTTGAGTTTATACTAACGACCCTGCTTCTTGTCAAGAGCACAAATCCAGACGGTTTTCAAGGGATTTAATCTATCCACTTCCAACGATTCGACTGAAAACTGAGAGTTTTGCTATATATGACGCTCTTACAAGACTATAACGCCAACCGAAAACATTGGCTAGCGAAATGATAGTGAATTGTAACGAAGGTACTTCGCCAGTGGACGGCGACCCCGGCCAGTCAGTCCCTCCCCTAATCCCCCCGCTCCCTCCCCCCAGCCCCGACAGTCACCCCTCTCACCAGTCATGTCCAGGCGCGTGACCTTCCTGAGGAACAGCGGCTGAGCGTACACGGGCAGGGCTTGTCGGATGCCCTTGGCTAGCTCGTCCAGGTTCAACTGACCGTCTGGGTCCGCCACTGCCGCCATACCAGCCCGGCCCTCCACACCGGGCACCTGGGAAGGCGGAGAGAGAGAGTCAGTGTTTAGAGGGCACTGCCACCATACCAGCCCGCCCCTCCACACCGGGCACCTGGGCAGGAGGAGAGAGAGAGTCAGTGTTTAGAGGGAAGACGCGGGAGGACTGACCATCGTGAAACTGATCGGCATGAGCGACTGCAATGATTGCCAGTCGCATGACGTAACAATTTGGCACCAAACATATTTGATGAGATGTTCACGGCTTCGAAGGAAAAAAATCCTGTCAGCTTTCGACCGATATTAACACAACTGATGATCATTCATCACCTTTTCCGTTGAGTTAAACTCCAGCAAATAAAAATAAAACAAAACCAACGTGTTATAACAACCAATGGATCATTGAGGAGTGTCATTACAGTAAACTTTCGCATAATTATGCCAGCATGAATATCGCGTCGTTGTGTCCTCGCGCAGCCTCCTGATATAGCAACACCACCACCATATGACGGCCGGTTAGCTGTGGTTAGGCCGTACCTCTACGCCATAGACGGCGGCCATTGCGGTGCCGAGCGTCTTCTGAATGACGCCCTCCACCTCCGTGGTGGAGACGTTCTCCCCGCGCCACCTGAACGTGTCGCCAGTGCGGTCCTTGAAGTAGAAGTAGCCGTCCTCGTCCGCCACCAGGATGTCGCCTGGGCAGGTACAGGGTGGGATCAGATAGAGACGGGACGGAGACGGGTCAGGGTCAGGGTCAGGGTCGGGTCAGGGTCGGGTCAGGGTCAGGGTCGGGTCTCGGGTCAGGGTCGGGTCAGGGTCGGGTCAGGGTCGGTCAGGGTCGGGTCAGGGTCGGGTCAGGGTCGGTCAAAGGGTCGGGTCAGGGTCGGGTCAGGGTCGGGTCATGGGGGTCGGGTCAGGGTCGCGGTGCAGGGTCGGGCATGGTCGGGGCAGGGTCGGGGCAGGTCCGGGGCAGGGTCGGGTCGGGCAGGGTCGGGTTCAGGGTCGGAAGACAGGTCAGGGTCGGGTCAGGGTCCAGGGTCGGGTCAGGGTAAGAAGTCGGGTCCAGGTAAGGGTCAGGGTCGGGTCAGGGTCGGGTCAGGATCGGGTCAGGGTCGGGTCAGGATCGGGGCAGGGGCGGGTCAGCGGCAAGTGAGGGGCATGGCAGGAAATGGATTTACATATCAAAGCCAACAATTGACAGCAGTATTTCTGGCATGCCGATTGCAGAACACGAAGGCACCAATTGTCAGGCAACAGCACATAAATCGCCAGTGTTGAGTGTGCCATCTGTCTGCAGATACTGAATGCACTCGTCGTCAGTCGTGACGCACAGTATGTGCAATTGACCACACAGCTAGTAGTCGGTTAAAGGAAAGCCAACTCAGAAATCAGATGCTCACATACCACACGCCCAAGTATTACAGTATTGCAATTGCAGGATTTATATATAAAAAACATAATAAAACGGAAGAATGATTAAAAGATCACAAGTTTAAGTATTGACGCACACGGCTGTCACGACGTGTGCGTCGTCCCTGTGCGGGCCTCGAGCTTGTGGCAGTACTCACCAGAGCGGAACGCACAGTCTCCCTTCCTGTCCACGTCGTGCACGATCTTCTTGGCTGTGGCCGTCTTATCGGCATACCCGTGGAAATCCCGCACCGGGTTATTGCGGATCATCATACCGACGAACTCCCCCGGCTCATCTGCAGGCAGGGAGGCGCGCAGTCAGGTCACATGAAAGGCAAACCCAGACGTATCTCATAAGGGCCAGGTCCATCAATCAAACTGAGCTGCGTCATGGCACGGCCAGTGGCTGTACGCAAACGTGCAGGCAGCCATGACACGGGAATAATGAATATCTGTGGCTTGTGAGGAGCACTGTCGCCTTTCCCATGTTGTAGTGACATTCGTAACTATCGTAAACAACTGTCAGTTATACCTTGCCAGCCCATAACAAAGCCATAGCATAGCCATACCAGCCATACCCAGCCATTGAGGACTTCAGTGACGTGCTGCAGTGTTGAGTACATGACCGCCGACCGCCGCCGACAGTCTAACATGACCTCTGTACCACCAGCGGTCCTCTCTCCACTCACCGGCTTTACACTTGATGCAGATGCCGTTCTCGTCCCGCAGTGGCTCGCCTGTGTCCTCGTCCACCTTGATCAGCTTACAGGGGTACACCCAGGGCACGAGCGGCGGCACGAAGCCCACGGCGCCCATCTTACCCTCCATGTTCACTGCGACACACAGACATAAACATATACTCAGCAATCAGCAAATACTCAATAGGCATGAGCTTCTTCTTGAAATGACAAGTTAATCTCGCAATGACACCAATGGTGGGAATAAATGTGTGCAATGCTAGGTGGGAAACTGTTCTCAATGTAGCAGTCGCTATAGTGGCCTGAAGATGACAGTGACACAGCGACATTATTACACACGCCGGTTGGCATCAGCACGCTGATTAACCAGCTCTCTCATTGATGTTGACATCAGGATTCTCACCGATGTTGGCGTTGCCCTCAGTGGATCCGTAGAACTCGCAGATCTTTGGGATGTTGAAGCGCTTCTGGAACTGTTCCCAAATCTGCGGCCGCAGTCCGTTTCCGAACATCATACGGATCTGTGGAGGACGGGGAGAACTAGTGGTGTCAATCGGTTACACAAACAATTCTAACCGAAAAAAATTGTGTGATCGATTTGGTAATCGATCGGTCAGGCTAATAACTTTTTAAACACTTTTCGGTCAGCCTTATCTTTAAGCAATCAACTTTTCCGTCTAATTTTTACGCATTCTTATTTCTATTCAGCAAATTGGTGCTTAATTTGCTCGAAATGCAATCAATTAATATAAATACAAAATAAAACACATTATTATATCAGGATAGAAGATATTGCTAACAAGAGTAAGGGAGGTCCTTTAAAACAAGTATTGTATGAATTATAAAATATACATATTACATACACACAACACCACCACTACCTACAATTTAAAAATGAATCAAATTGTAAATTTTTTGCTTCAACCCAAATCGGTCAGTATTTGGTCATTAAAAAATGCCTCCTGTTCGGTATCGGATTGGTAATGGCCAGTTTTTTTTTGAAAATGACATCACTAGTGAGAACCCGTACATGGTATCATTGTGTTATCACTGTATTATCACTGCGTTACCACTGATGCCACCACCCACTCAAGGATAAACTTGACAAAGGCACAGATGTGTAGCTATCCCAGAAACTGGAGCGAACAAAGTCCATTTTCAGGGTTGGTCACATAAAAAGTACATTTGGCCAATGTTAGGGGTGCGCAGTGTAAACATCACCATGCGTACGTGTAGAATGCACTATACAGGCAAGCCCTGTCCCATATAACTGTAAAATGTCACGAGCTTGACCTACTCGCATTTTTCAGATACGAAAACAAATGAGACAAGTGTAGAGCGCGGCACTGACCTGGTGCTGCTTATCGTGGGGCTGCTCCGGCTGATTCAGAAGGTACCGGCACGTCTCCCCAATGTACTGAGCCACCTGCGATACAGCCGATCATCGTCAGAGCTGGACACAACAGACAGTGGGCACGCACACTCAACACTCACAGTCAGACTGAGCCACCTGCGATACAGCCGATCCCCATCAGAGCTGGACACAACAGACAGTGGGTACACTGAACACTCACAGTCAGGGTCGGGGTGCAGGGCCGGGGTAACAGTCCGTCCTGCCATCAGATGGAGCTCACCACGGTCAAAACGGCGCACATCCGGACAGTGGCTGCTGCACTCACGACAGGGACCGGAGACGACAATGACAGCTCGTCCCGGTCGTCATTGCACAGGCAGAGGCTGCGCTCACATCCATTGCTGCGGGAGACGACAGTCAGCCCGGCCGTCTGCGTAGTTAGTATATAACAGCGACAGCAGATATTCCAGCAATTATACTTTACGAGACACGCGACTGTTATAGAAATACCTAACTTGGGTTCATAGTGGGATGAGGACATCACGGATGCGTATTAAGAAGTTCACGCCACTCTTTTGTAGTGTGATTTCTGTTGTTTCACGAGCTCGCGTAGGCCTTGGTTATAAGATTACAGATACGAGGTGATAAGATGCTCGTACACTGAGGTTCAACAATGGACAACGCCTTCACCAGTTTAGTGAAAAGCTAACGGTATGTCGAAACAGCATTGTTGAAAGGTGCAGATACAACATCGCTTCGCATTGCTGTTCCGCTTTGCAATCCAACTTCTGCACAAGTGAAGGACGGCCGGTCAACGAAGTAACCCGTAAGAGCTCTCCGTGAACTGGTAACTCCAGCAGAGATGTAGCGAAATGACGAGTGCCTCTGGTTTGTTCGTGTTATGAAATCATATCGACACGGGTTTACTTCATAGCTTCAATGGCCAGGAATTTTGTGCACACAATTTTGCTGCAGCATCCAAGAAAAATGAGCAGTGCCCAGGTCTCACCCAGATTGCCAGTTATGACTACATAGAAATTGCAAACTGAGTGGTCAACAGCGTAACATCTGGCTCGATTGCACACTATCCAAGGACGGGTAATTGACGTGCAATGCCAGGGCTACATAAGTACCGGGCCGGTCCATCCACAATCATAGGCCACTGGCTTCATAATCCCTGCACACACAGTACACACCACCAGTTGCAGAGGCTCCTGTGTGTGACAATATGTCATCATCACCTGCTCAAGGCCGCAGTACCTGACTGAACTGAAGCAAGTTGTGAGTTAATTATTTTCTGCACCACCATGTTCAGGGTGTTTCTGGTAGGATTGTCGTAAAGTACCACCAAACTCGCTGAGCTCGCTGATAAATACGACACTCGCGAAAATTACGACAGTTCCATTTTTCGCTAATGTGGCAGGTTAGAGATAATCTGCCCTGTGATGCTAACATTAACATTAACCGATAGCTCATACGAGTTAAACCACGGGATGAGTCTTGATGATGATGATTGTTTTTTATGGGCGCGCCAACAACGAAGGCTATATCGCGCCCACGGGATGAGTCTGAATATACCGTCGGTAAAACACAGCGTGAGCAGCCATTTTCCAACTAATATATGGGGCGATAAAGCCAAAATTTCATCGATAAAGGAGTAATGCTAAGTGTGCCAGTACTCTTTAATCGCATTTTTAAATCCGGGACCGGCCGGAATTGAGTGGTACCGAGCAGTTGTAATGACATGTCAGCTGAACCTGCAGGGACGTAAAAATAGCAACCCACCACTACAAGCTACTGTGTAATCCACTCATTTAAACGTGTCGTCGTTGAGTAAGCGCTGTAGTAGTGGCGACGTAGTGGAGACTAAACGTGCAACATTTGTACACCACCGTTTGGACATGGTGGTCACTTTCAACACCAACCCGATATTTCTGTAGCATTTTGCCATGACTCATGAACAAGTAAATATATCACAACTCGGAGGCTCTTGGTACTAACAATCCAATCTTGGCAGTGTGATGTGGATGCGACATGCAGAACACGACTTTCTACCAACACGCTGTTGATTCACGAAAGCTTAAAGTGGCGCCACTCAAACTTCCCATCGAGCCAGCTGTAGCGTACAAAAACGAGTCCTACTGAGGTGGTGAAATGACGCAACCGCACGCTGCCGGCAGTGTGGCAATCAGTCCGGCCCGCCACGAGCGCCGACACACACCGTTCGTGTCCACACGGCCAGCGACCAGCCATTGAGAGTGACAGACACGGTCAGTGACCGCGAGTTGACAGAAGTCTGCCAACCGGCCACCTACACGACAAGACACAGAGACAACACACGGGACATTTCAGACGAACAAGACGGATGCAACTGGAGACCGCTCGGTTGCACAGTGAGACAGACGTGCCAGAAGAATGTGTAGGCAGCAATGCAGATGGTTAGTGTTACTGTGTCCCAGTGAGTGTACATATGTGCAGTATGCATACAGTCCCGTGCAATCAGGCACTTACAGATCACGGTTTATACAGAGCAGGCATAACTACATAAACAGTGATGCAAGCAATATATCACTATTCAGTGTCCCATATACAGCCCAGGCTAGTCCAGGATATGAGTTCACAAGCGGGACTACGGCTGGGCTGACGAAATTGGTAAAAGTTAGCCCAATCATCATATTGTAGTCCTACAACAAAGTTAAAAGCGGCATAAAGCGGCCTTTTAGCCGTGCTTAAGCCGAGTTCCATATATGTGTGGGGGTAGGGGGGCAGGGGGAGAGGGGGTATTGATAACCCAGTGCTGGGGACAGTCCCGGAAGGCATGGCTGGTGCAGGTGCCGGGACAGTGAGGGGGGGCGGTTGTTTAGTCGAGGGGGGGCGGTGTTAGTCCGAGGACCTGGGGGCGGTGGGCAGTGCCGGTGCTGGGAACGTGAGGGGGGGCGGTGTTTGTCCGAGGGGGGGGGCGGTGTTAGTCCGAGGACCGGGGGGGGGCGTACCGTGCAGCCGTGCTCGGACACGTCTCGCCAGTATCCGGAGGCGGTGAAGCGGCGGCGCACCACCACCGTGGAGCCGCGCGTCATCATGATGCCCACGCCCAGCATACCGCCCGCCGAGTGGTACAAGGGCAGCGGGTCGTAGATGACGTCGTCCGGCCGCACGGCGAACATGTGCACGATCCCGGCCGTGAAGAACACGAACCTGCCGCCGCGTCCCAGCAGGGTTAGACAGAGCCACCGTTACCAGAGGCGCGCTACTACGACATGCGCCACCTGTCCGGAGCCGCCCGGTGCCCCCAGGGCCGCCTGCGGCCGCTCGGGCCGCCCCGGGGTCAACCGAGGCCGGCCGGCCACCTTACCGTGCACTGGTACTGGACGCATTCGATCCAGAAGCGGCTGACGGAGAACTTGCGGCGCTGAACGACGGTGGCGCCGTGCAGGAGGGCGGCACCGGTGCCCATGCAGCCGCCGGACGTGTGGTACTGCGGCAGCGGCGAGTACAGCACGTCCGACTGCTGCCAGGCCATCGAGTAGTACGTGCCCACCGCCATGAACAGGTAGCTGGGGCAGAGACGCGGAGGTCTGGCAGGCCGGACACGCGCAGACAGCGCCTCACAGAGCGACACGAGTCGACACAGCACCTCATAGGCCGACACACGGAGCTGATGTAGGACGACACATACCGGCAATACACACCAATCTGATGTAACTGAACTACCATTAGTACACAAATTGTTTTAGATATTGTATATGTAATGTTTGCATTAATTTTCGGGCACAGCTCATGATCACATACACAAAACCTAAAAACACGCCGAATAGCTTGCCATCAACAACTATCCAAGAAAACAACATTACTGACAATGAGCGTGACACTCTGTCGTATACACTTTCAAACAACGTAATGCAAAAATGAAAAACAAACTGTTTTAATATGCAGGTTGAATGACCTCTCCCCGACTACTGAAACGATCAAAGTTCGAAATTATACTTTATTGTAAAGTTTAATAAGTATAATTCAATTTTTGTAAGGTCAATTAAAAAAGCTTTAAAATACGGTTTTATTCCCATGCCTTACATAACCACAGCGTTAAAAAGACTAAAAGATACCATCAGTACACACTAATCTGATGTAACTCAACCACCGTCAATACACACCAATCTGATGTAACACAACCACCGTCAATACATACCAATCTGATGTAACTCAACCACCGTCAATACACACCAATCTGATGTAACTAAGTCACCATCAATACATACCAATCTGATGTAAGTAACTAAACTACTGTCAATACATACACACCAATCTGAATCTAATGTAATAAAACCACCGTCAATAAACACCAATCTGATGTAACTAAACCATTGTCAATGCACACCTATCTAATGCAACTGAACCACCGTCAAAAAACACCAATCTGATGTAACTAAGCCACCGGCAGTGCGAAAAATCGATTCGGAGAATAATACAGAGGAGCATTTACGACTCGTGTGAGTCACAGAGGCATAAATGTAAATGACTAAAGACAAGTATGCTTAGAAGTGCAGAACAATGCACTTCACATGCACCAACAACTAATTTAAAAAAGGAAATCTTTGTGTTAACAACTTAATGCAATACAAGGAAAATAAATAACAGAACAAGCATATTTGTGAATAAAAATATATTCATCATCATAATGCACAGTGATGTCAAATACATCACCATAATGGCGTAGTGGTATGGTATAAGAGTACAAAAAAGGAAAATCCAACCCGGCATCTTTTGATTCGACTCGTTCATCAAATGCTGTTGACAGGAAGGGTTAGCATCAGCCTCTTGGGTCTCGCGCGTGTCGCAGACTACACGTCATCAGCATTAGGGCGTATCCTCCACCCACGGCGACCTGGATTGGTGACTGGCCTCCCTGGCAGTCAACAGCACCCAGTACCCGCTGGTCAGTGGCCACCCGAGGCGTTACGTCAAAACATACAGCATTGACGATGACGTCATATAGCCGACTGAAGTGGGGTAATAGGCAAGTTCCACATTTTTGCCGGTGGAGCTAGTCATGCAGTCATGATATGATGCAAGGTGAGCTGTTGTCCAATCCATTCAGTTTGATGAATTATGCGCATGTGTGTAAGCACCAATACAAGGTCATTAAATAAATGAATACACAAATAAATAAATACAAAATACAAAATGCAGCAGAAAAGGTTAATTCGATTATAAATACATAAAAGGACAGGTTATAAGAACACAACAAGATGAACAATTCCTTTCCAGCATTATTAAAGCATTGTCCAGTTACACTTTGAGGAAGATGTTGTCGCAATGTCTAAATAGTTCCTCGCAATGCGGTTTCTGGCACCGAGGACAGACCAATGGCATAACCATAGTAACGATGAAGTTCATTCACATTCCTACTTTCGAATATGATAATTTTCGCACTGCCGTTTATCTTAATCAGCGAGTTATGTGCATTCTGTCGGTAGAGATGACATGGAGTTGATGATAGGAAAAACGGAGAACTTTGAACATGTTTACCTAACGGACTGATTCAGAGCCTGGCTCGACTACACGGAGACGGGGCGCTGTTGCCAGGTCCTGGCAACAGAATGGTTCAGTCTCCAGACGTATCCAGATTAATCCGGATTCATTCATCGGGCAGCCAATGACGATCTGGGCTGAGCTTTGGACGGGGGGCGTATATTGATGTTTAATTCAGCTCACATGCTAGGCATGGTGACTTCACAAAATCTCTCCGTTTAAATAAACTTAACTAGATCAGCGCTCAGATTCGGTTCAGTGAGAGACACAAATACCGTTAAACAGAAACAGACGCAAGGCAGTTCTAGATAAACCTTTATATATGTGGGCTTTCAATGATTCATACAGAGTCGGATTTTGAGAAGAAAAAATGCTATCATAATTTATAGCCCCAACGCCTACGGATATCATTTAATTCGTATTTATAAAGTTCAGCTACCCATCGATAATGCCTCACGAGTGTTCATCTCCTCTTGTAAGGCACACCACTCTGGCCTGCGATGGACGCTAGACAAACCTGCGGCCGTGCAGGGTTTATATCGCCCCACCCTGGCTGACGGACAGACCTGGGGCCGTATTGGGATACCATCGCCCCGCCCTCTGATTGACAGACCTGGGGCCGTATTGGGATACCATCGCCCCACCCTGGCTGACGGACAGACCTGGGGCCGTATTGGGATACATCTTGGTCCGCCGCCTTGATTGATCAGACACTGGGCTCGTATGGATATCATGACGCCCCTATCCCTTGGCTGACGACAGGACCGTGGGTCCGTGATTGGGAGATATCCCACGCCCCACCCTGGGCTGACGGACAGTGACCTGGGGCCGTATGAGATACCATTCGCCCCACCCTGGGCGATGGACAGACCTGGGGGCCGATTGAGATTATCCCGATCGCCTCACCCTTGTGCTGAGGACAACCTGGGCCGACATTGGGATACCATTCCCCACCCTGCTGGACGTGACAGACCGGGCCGTATTGGGATACCGGTCGCCTCACCTCCGGCTTGATGGACAGACCTGGGGCCGTATATGGGGAACCATGGCCCCACACGGCTGATGTGAGCAGACCTGGGCTCGTATGGGATTCATGCCATCATATTCACCCGTGGCGTGATGGACAGATTCTGGTGGGCCGTAGTGGGGATAGGTTGTGCCAATCTGACCCCATCCTGGCTATGGATCAGACCTGGGCCGTATGTGGGATACCATTCACTCCCACCGCTGGCTGATGACTATGACCGTGGGGCCCCGTATTGGATTATCCATCGGCCGCCGCCTCTCTGTTATGGACAGACCTGGGGCCCGATTGTGTGATATCCGATTCGCCTTCGCCTTTGAGACAGACCTGGGGCTGATGGTATGATGCCATCGCCCCACCCTGGCTGATTGACAGACCTGGGGCCGTATTGGGATACCATCGCCCCGCCCTGGCTGATGGACAGACCTGGGGCCGTATTGGGATACCATCGCCCCACCCTGGCTGATTGACAGACCTGGGGCCCGGAAGGGTTACCAAGGCGGACGGTCTGGTGAATGTTTACACAGGTGAAAGGTCACCGATGACGCCAGCAGCGGCAGAGTATTTCGGTTAGCATCCGGTATTTTCGTAGTGACACCACGGTCTAAACAAACTAAATCCTATAGTAGTATTTATGAATAGAGCAGGATTATCAGTTGGTTCTTTTCTCAGTGAAGGAATGTTCACATTAAGCTTTATTAATTTGGAGTAAGATTGGGTCCATTCTGCTGGATTGTGCATTGAAATTAAGTAGTGTAGATATTAGAACAGCCACAGAGGTCCAATCCAAAGTAAAATTTTGAAGTTTTGGTTTGGTTGACATTGCTGCTTACAAATAAGGGCCCTATGTGTATAGTATCGCTCTTTATGAAACCGAATGGCGTGCATCTCTCTTTATATGCAGAGTATGTTGTATGAAGTAGACATTGTTTTACTATTTGTCTATACATTAGCCATACAGCAGTCATACATATTGCACGTGAAGGTTTTCCTAGTTACCAAGAATTGTCCATCATTATTGACGTCATGCAGGCGCAAATACAATAACTTTTTAGTTTTCGATGAAATTTTAAGGCTGTGTGTAGAAGACAATTGTCAGGAAATCGTTGTCGGCGATGCAATTACTTCATTATTTTGCACCAGCAAGCAGCTGTACATTGGTTGACATACTTTTCAGAGAAGGGTGAATACATTCCTTTTAACGTGTTGAAAGGTTGAGCTATGGTAATTAGTTGTGTTTTCAGATGTGTAGATTCTAAGGAAGTTTGTGTTCTTCGGGGTAACGATGATGGCCATCGCCCAGTCAATGATAGAGGTTATTAGTTATTTCAAAGACAAAGGCGAAACAAAGTGTAGCGAGTAAGAGGGGCAAACAAAAGGTTAGCTGCGTATTGGAAACACGATTACAATTACAAATGAGAGGGACGGTGGTGCGTATCATCAGAAAATCGCGAAGTTTTCCAAGAAAGGAAAGACAAGCAGGGATAAGGCACTCTTATGATCGACAGCTGGTACAGCTTAACGAACTGCTCGACAAGTCGTTCTACCATTTCACCATAGAGTAAATAGGATTTCAAATAAGATTAGTGGGTATCAAGTTGGAGAATATACTCATGCACATTAATGAGTTATAATTGTTTGTGTGGGATTCTTATTGCATAACGAGTAATCGATCAGATAAAAGCTACTATAGATCGTGGAACAGTAAATCTAATTAGGCAGACACGAAATAATGATACAATGTACTGGTCCACAAGCTGCAATCTAGAACAAGTACAAAGCCATTATGGAGCAATGGTCTAGTTGGTGCTTTGTAAATTACAACAACCACCTCCAAACAACATCAGTATAATGCATACTTACGTCGATGTACTGAGATAATATCCATCATAAGACAGTATAGGAGACCTTAATCACTCAAATGCGTTTTCATTAAGAGTCAAGCTCGGATAAACGGGACTCTACAAGTCCACGAGCAATACTCGCGCGCTTGCCTCCCCTATTCGGCGCCTGTGGCTTGAGGGCTGAAAGGTTTTGTGGGCACGCAATCTCTAAGCCCCTCGCCCCTCCCCTCCCAGCGCTCAGCCGAGAGGTGTTTGAGTGATGTCCGCCTGGGCAGGCCGGTGGTGCTCGAGTGGTAGATTACAGCACTGTCGGATTGTAGTTGAGCTTCTCGCAGTCTGCGCCCGGAGGAGAGGAGGCGCGTCGCGACACGCGAGTGTGGTCCAGGTCGACAGAGCTGGAGATGACGGACAATTCACGTGACACAGGTGACAGCCGCATGCAACAGTCAGCAGTTCAGCCACAAATATGCAAGAGACTCAGATTAACAGCTAGTCACCCCAAGCAAACAGTCTCAGACAGGGCTACAGCAATACGCTTTAGTCAGATACAAACAGCCACAAACAGGATCAGTCATCACATCAGTGGCGCAGTCAGAATTCATTCTCAGTCAGTCACATAGACGAGTCTCTATCGATCGATTCTAGGTCGAGTCACAAGATGCTAGTCTCACGGAGACAGTTCCCATGTTGCGTGGTTTGTGGGGTGTCAGACAAACACGTCTCTAGCAGACATTTCCAGTCAGTCAGCAAGCGTCTGAGCTAGACATGCCGTCAGTCAGTCCAAAACTAGTGCTCAGGGCTCAGACATTCCTCAGTCTGTCGACAAACAGTGTCTCGCAGACATGTGCGCAGTCAGGTCAGTCTAAACAGTGTCTGCGAGGCATGACATTCCCATGCGAGTCACAAAACGATCGGCGAGGCATGACCATCCATATGGCGAGGTGCACTGAAACTGTCTCAGCAGCATTCCCGAAGTCAGTCGACAAACAGTGCTGCACAGTACTATTTCCCAGGCCGATCACAATACAGTCTCGAGTGCATGTATCGATGGTCCCATTGCAGTCCAAACAGTCCAGGCAGGGATCTATTCCCATGCTAGTCGCACAAAGACGAGTCTCATGCTAGAGCAGTGTCTCAGCAGGTTCACAAACCAGGTCTCAGCAAACATTCGGGCCGAGGTTCAGCCACAAATCGAGGTCTCAGCAACATTTTCCAGTGCAGTTCACGAGGAACGAGTCTTCAGGCATGACATTTCCGTCAGTCGACATAACAGTCTCAGCTGAAGATTATTCCTAAGTCATACAAACATTGCTCAGCCAGACAGTTCCCAGTCAGTCACATTACAGTCCAGCAGTACAATTCCAGTCAGCACTTAAACACCAGCGTCAGTCAGTTACGCCTGCTGGAACTATTGGCCGACATGAGCGTGTAGCATGCCGAGTTATACACGAGCACGATGTCAGCCGGACACGTGAGGGGAGAACGTGGGCATCGTTCTGTCACGGGCACATTGATGTCAGCGGGGTTTCCTTTATAACTGATCCACAGCAGGTATTTATGGTGTGTTGTTCGTAACATATGTGTGCCTTGTGTGCTTGCGTGGCGGCCGGTAGCTTATCAAAATGTCGAACGACATGCGTGTCGTACTAGATTTGTCGAGGTTTGTAAAGTGGCTTTTCAAACAGAAGATGCTAAACTGTTTAGTAAAGTGAATTGTAAACTTTGTTTTTGTGCCATTTCGGATAATTGTATAGTGGTTCTTTTAGATGCTGTTGCAATTTGGGCGCTCTGAGAATGTCGAGATACATGTGTGCTGAGTGTTATTTCCTGCTCCCAATTTTCCCAAGTTTTTCAGTAAAGTAACTGAAAGGAAGGTGACATGGTTGTTCGAGGTGGGCAGGGTTCTGTGTCACTCCATCTGGCAAGCGTTGTCACGAATCTGATGTCCTAGTCGTAAGGCCTTGATAAACGACTTCATAATTAATGATTGCCGTGTTGTTTTTTGTAAGTATGGTACATCATACAAACGTTAAAACGAATCGGGTGTCCGAGCAGTTGTGACGACGGCCGAATTCGGGTATGTGGGGGTGCTTGCGGGGCAAGTCTGCCCTCCAAGAGATTCTCCGAAACGCGCTAGACCGATGTTCGATGGGAAGAACGATTCCATTTTCGAATCCGTGGGGATCACAATCTTTCTTTTGTAACCCGAAGATTTGCTTTTTTGTTCAAAAATGGGGGCCAAGGGGCAAAAACATTCTGAAAATATTGGATGTTTTGAAGTAGGTGCATTGTAGCCCGATGAGTCGATTCACGCGAGTTTTTATTTCAAAATAGCGTTTTTGAGCTTCTTATGTTATGGCTTGATGTAGTAAAGGGAAAAGAATCTAAAGAAATCGACCAGCTGTGATCTCATCTTCTGTCGGCATGGATGAACCAAATAAAGTACGCGAGATAAAGTGCGGTGTTGGGTATGTATATTAGGTCCGTGATTTGTGTTCTATCATCTATTGATGGTTGCGTATGAATGAAGACCCTCTCGTCCCCCCAGAGCATTCACAAATGACCGTTGTCGGTGAATATACTAATGGAAGTTGTCCATCAATGACAGAATTTTGTGCCCCAGTAGTGATAAGAAATGTCCCCGTGATATGGGCAGGGTTCTTCAGGAATCGTAGTCATTCGCGCACATATCGACATCTGGTGCCGAACCAACGTGGAGATACCACTTGAAGCTCTAAAAACGAATTTGAAAGCTGATTGATGGATGAAGCAGTATGTGTGAAAAGGTATCAGAATCACCACTCTGATAAAGTGTTCCCGCCAGGGCAATTAGCAAATGAAATATGGACAGAGAGTGCGCCCGTCTCCCGCTTACACAGCCGTATCCTGCCATCCCCACACGATTGTCTACACACAGCGGCGTGTCGGCGACCGGCTACCTAATGAGCACTATGCACTTAGTCGGCCTTGAACAGTTACACCGAGCTGCCATCCTCCAGCACATCTTACACAGCTAGCCTAGTCGGCGGACCGGGGCTATCGCCGCCGCCGCCGCAGGCCAGTTGTAATCAAAAAACACAGTTTACAGGTATTCTGACGTCAATGTTAGATCAACTCATAGGTTGACAGAGACCTAAGATGTCGAGGCTTGGATTTGTTACTTATGTTTATGTGTATGTGATTTGGCTCTTATTATATTGCTGATGATTGATTTTACGAGCGAGCTGTAACTACGTAATCGATACGGTGGCCGTCATAAGTTGACATAGATCGAAGTTCGTACATACACAGATTAATGGCGATCGCAACTTATGGTATAATCGAGTTGGAATGATTGGAAAATCGATAAAAGAAAAGCAAAAAAGGCTGCCACAGGTGCCGGGACGTACCTCTAGCTCCTTCACGATACTACACCGATTGGTAGGTAGTGTTACTCGTTCATGTGTTGGGTGCCTATGCCAGCTACGATCTGGTCGCTTCGTCACTTATGGATATGTTCGTGCAGTATTGAATGGCTATCCACTATTCACCGCCTCTCGACGCACAACGCGCGGTCGTATTAAATCGGGATGCACGAACTTGTTGCTGATATGCAGCGTACGTGATATCGTACTCTTGATCAAGTTGTTTCACTGTGCTATGTTGGTCAGGGGCAGGCCTCTGATTTCTGTCCGGTATAGTCAAATATAATCTATGGTGGACTTGGTCGATTGGACTTCGAGAACGTTTAAGATCTGCTGGGGTATGACAATTCCCGACAGTAGAGGCTACCGGTGGACGTAGGTTGACCTCAAAAGCACTGTGGCTAATCCTTTATCGTGACATCGGTCAGGTAGTCATCGTGTCTGTGATTGAGGTCAGCAAGTCACGAACTGGGGACAGCCTATCGTCCGCGGTGCCTTCTACTGTGGGGAGTCGAACGTGAGAATGTTTGGTTATCCTTGAGCTAGAATTTTAACGTTAACGAAGTCAATGACTGAAGTACCATAAGTTTTGAAGTGGTTTTTGTGTAAACAGAGCTATACGGAGCAGAAATGGGGCGTCTCTGGGCTGAAATAGACTTGTGCGAAAGAGTTTGATTCGGGATTTGAGTCCAAATTTTCTTTTAAACAATATTATCGGGCCATACAAATCGGGGTCTCTACGGCGGTTCTGAAATTCCGTATAGAGAGGTATTTTGCGATAGATGCGTGTTTTATCACTGCTACGGAGCGCAGTAATTGTGATATTAGTTTTAGATATAACGCCTGATATCACAAATGGTCTGACATGTTATCGATCAGCAGAGTTCGTGGTAAGTGCTGTTACCCGATTATTGTCGCTAAGTTTGTGCGTTAAGGGTTGCCAGGCATTATGTCTGGTAAAGATACCAGCAACTCCACGCTCTATGTTCTTGTTTACATTACTCGCGATAGTGGGGTAATTAAGGCGGAGTGGAGCCTCCATCTCTGAAACGGTTATTCAACTAGGGTTAACGGAAACGTGCCTTCAACACTTGAAACGACCGGGCACTCATTCTAAAGAGAAAGCCACTTCCGTTCACCACTTCATTCAATAAATCCGTGTCATTTTCGCGAGACTTGCTGAACCCATGACTACACACGGGCACGAAATGGCAATAAAACGGCGCGCAGCACCTCCCATCCACAGGTACCCTGGCCCCAGTACAGTCCATCCAGAGGTGACCCAACACCGAGTACGTGGCCCACCCAGAGGTGACCAAATACATCCGGCACGACGAACTGGTTCACACGAGGTGACACGGCCCGACCCGGAACCAGAGCGGCTCCACTGACCCGAGATCGGGCTGCAGGCACACACGTGCGGGCGCAGGGACCACAGATGCGCTCCACCCTGGCACCCCAGACGAGCGCAAGCAAGCACCAACGACCGTGCAGGAAGGGACAACCAGAGGCGTCCAGCGCTGCACACCCGAACGGGCAGCAGCACCAACACGTGACCGGCCAGGACGCAGACAGAGCGCTCACCATGCCCCCGAGACGGGCAGCGGGCACCAAACACGTGGCCGGCTCTAGGTGACCAGACAGAAGCGGCTTCCACCATAGCACCCGAGCACGGGCAGCAGCACCAACACGGTGCCCGACCAGGGACCACAGAGCAGGCTCACCTGCACCCGAGACGGCGCTAGCACCAAACTCGGTGCGCCAGGGACCAACAGAGCGGGGCCTCTCACCTGCACCCCGACGACGGCAGCAGCACCAACCACGTGCCGCCAGGACCAACAGAACGCGATCTCCACCCGCACAGCCCGGAGACGGGGGCAGCCAGCACCAAGCACGTGCAGGCGCAGGACCAACAGAGCGGTCCACCCATGCACCGCAGACGGGAAGCACACCCACATCGTGCCGGCCAGGGATCCAACAGAGGCGGCCTCCAGTCCCTGTGCACCCAGACGGGCGGCACGCAATACGGACACGTCCGGCCACGGCACCCTGTTCACCCGCCCAAGCGGGCGTGCCAGGCCGACTTCACCGCTTCTGCAGCACGCTAAACAGCCGCGGGCAGCAGTCGCCGCAGCACGACACACGCTCCCAGCAGCAGCGGCAGCGGCAGCGGCAGACATCAGCTGCCGAACAGAAGCAGCCTGCTCGAGTGGCTGGCTAGGGAGCAAAGTCCGCGTCTGTGCACTGCCCCGCTACCAGGCAGCACGAGTCAACACTGATACCAGACGGAACAGATCCTCGACATAGCATGCCTGCATAGTGAACATCCCAGTCGTCCCAGACACGTGTCCCTCTTGGCGAATGTAATTTGCAGAGAAACCAGCATAATAGTATTGATGTTTCGCAGTGTCTGAGCGATAATTATCTATATTATGATTGCTGGTTTCCATTTCTACTTTCTTTCACAATCCTTGCTTGGTTGTCTTTGTCCCTACTCTCCCATTGCCCTTCCCTTCTCTGGGGACATGCAATAGTTAATTAGAACGTTACAACACCGAGCATGAGGAGGCCAAATCATGAAGCTAAAGCACGACCCCGACCAGTTTCCTTTAGGCAGTGGTTACAATGACATGCCCGGCGATCGCCGGTATTGCAGGGCATGTTTGAACCAGTTTTTACCATGTCACAAAACAGCGTCCAGCCCCAGCTGAGAAAGTCACTGGAAAGACGGGCAGCAAGCTACTGCGTGCTCTTTCAAATATCTAGACCCAGCCGACAAAAAGTGGTATAGGCTTGCATGTGCTAGGTCATTAGTGAAAGCACCTTGCGGTCACTTTGTGGTAGGCGTGTAGTCAAGATTTTTGTCAGGGGGGCAAGTAGAAAAATCGAATTTTGCTCCTCAGCCATATGCTGCTGACCGGGGTCGTCAGAAAATCTCATTCTTTCTAGCGTGCATTTATTTTGCTCGGGGGGGGGGACATGGCCCCATGCCCCCTAGCTACATCCCTGGAAGGTCTAAAAGTCACCTTGGCTTACCCTGGCATATATCATAAATCATCATTCATCCTACTTTCATGCATAATTTTAAATTATCATTATCATACTTTCATGCATACGGAATACACGCTAATCATATGAATAGTAGGTACTCAGGAACAATTACTCAGTCGGCGACTTCAAACGACGTTATATACACTGATGGATGAATCAAAACATGGTGAAAAACAAATGGTTTTACCAGGACACGCCCTTTTCCTGAACTGAAGTATTATTATTTCATGCAATCCTTTAGGGTTTAATCGGATTACATAGTCCTTGTTATATAGCTGCTACATAACTACCCTCAAATCTCACAGGAATGGAAGACCTGCATGTGCATAATTCGGATATTTCGTCTCGACTGTCAAAGGAGCAGCTCTGCTGCAAGACATGTCAATCTTTTCCGGACCTTCAAATAGTGATCTCTGGGATGAGTCGTTCACTAGGTATGGTATATTGGGTAAACCTTGATGGCATCATCAAATTGCACAGATTAACTGAAACCGCGCGATGGGCCGATGGGACGCAAGAGCTGGACGACGGGATCAAGCCCCGGACGTCTTACGTGCCCGACACATTGCTGAATGTTTGCACCGGTATCTGGCGTCTCCTGACCTATGCAAGGCCGCCATTAACGGCTTCAGGTCCTCCCGAACAGGCACAACAGAAAGCACCGTAGAGACTAGAACCAATGATGCGGAAGACTGAATAACTAACCAGCCCGACGTTGCATCAGCCGGGCGTCATTAATTCTGATGATGATAAGTGTTTATGGTTTCTAACCATCACACTACATATACGAGTCCGACTGGTGGTCGGTCCGGCAAGCATGACAGACACGAAATCCGGCGCCATGTGGGCCGACCATGACCAGGTATCACCGTGACCTGACCCCTCCCCTCCCATCCGCCTCTATTATCGTCCAGACACACCCGGAGCGCCCCAGCTGACTCGAGCGCCGCTTAAATGGCGAGCACGAGCGGACCGATAGGGGTGATTAGCGGCGCTATTAGCGACCAGACGCACACATGTATCAGGCAGCCATCTGTGTCATGACCGGGACGGGTTACACACACACACACACAAGCTGACGTCAGCCGGCCTTCTGTGACATGACCGGGCTGGGGTGACGCACACCGACACCATGTGACTGTCGTTATGGCCAGTTCAGTCCAGTCCTGACCAATGCCGTCCATGACAGCCTGTCATACTTACATAACTATACTTACATACCCAGAAGACACTCCTTTAAGATAAAACGAGTCTGTTGTGCAATAATAGAACATGACTGGAACATGCGATTTAATGAGTGCGATATAGGGTTGTAAGAGCCTAATCCTGGGATTGAATTGGTTAAAATCCTGGATTGTCCTGAAGAATCACTGGTAACACTAATGCCGAACTTCTGAAATTCACATATCCAGAAAAAACAATGACCACAATGTGATGCTACTTTTCGGGAAACTCAGTATGAGTGCATACTTGAGAAGAAAATAGCACGATGACATTTTCAGAGCTTTTAAACAAGCAGGTAAACGACTTATAAAATAGTAATCGACATTGTTTATCAGAAATTCTGTGATTGTGTGTCTCCTTACACACCTATGACCGGTTTGGTGATACGTTCCGCCTCCGGCTCTTATCAATGCTAACAAAGCAACATAATCTTGGTACCGGTCTTGGTACCGACGGCAAGAAAACAGGTGACAGCCAACCCAAGGGCAACACGACCGACACAAACACAACCTGAAGCAATCGTGATACGAATCTGCATCACAGCCGTTGCCCCACTGTCGCCAAACCAGTCTTAGCGGAGTCGCAAAATAAATAGCACAAGACCAAAGATTCTGAACACCACAGAAATGAACACTCGTTGGTATTTGGTAAGACACGAACAAAACGGGCTGCATGTAATGAGAAGACAGCAGGCGCACACCCCTCAGGCGTCACGATGCACTGAGAGTGCTGGTCGTTCGCAGACGAGCCGGCGGCTATTGCGCAACACTTGCATGCCTTGTGACCATCCCGTGGGCGTCCGATACCCAGATCACGGCTGGTGCCAAGGTCACACACGCGGCAAGGCGCAGGGTTAGTCAGTCTCCCATTAGTCGAGCCGACACGACGATCTGGGACTCCACACACCAGCTCGTTGATTAGGCATTTACGATGTTTAAATTTGACATTGAAGTGATGAGTTTTGGAGCCGGATTCTGGGATCCGATACCGATCGAACCTGTTAGAGTCTATGATCTTTGACACGTTCCCAGCGACTGACGCGAGTATTTTAGATTTCCTTATCAGACATCTAGTGCTAATTTAACACATCATTTAAGCGACATAACGGATAAACGGCAACTTAGAGTCTCAGTCGGCTGCATAGTAACCGGTCTGACCGCACTCGCAGGTGATGACCCGCCACCAGGAGTTGGTGCCACTGATCGCTCCACTCGGCTGTCTTCCCTGAGATGCTGCACAATGAGTGCCCCAACACCGCGCAAGATTAACAGCAGTTGGCTGCGACCTGATCGTCCACATCGGCTGTCTTCCCTGAGATGACACATGAGTGCCCTAACACCGCGCCAGATTACAGGAGTTGGTGCGACTGATCGCTGCACTCAGCTGTCTTCCCTGAGGTGACACATGAGTGCCCTAACACCGCGCCAGATTACAGGAGTTGGTGCGACTGATCGTTGCACTCAGCTGTCTTCCCTGAGGTGACACATGAGTGTCCTAACACCGCGCCAGATTAAAATGGCTCTTAGCTCACTCATCTTTCTCGATCATTACATGCTTGTTAGTTAAATCGCTCGCTAACAACGTGACGCACTTCTTCGTCACTTGATTCTATTTGTAGTGCGTATTACGTGAGCTTTGGCCACCCACTCACAGCTCACACCCTGTCACCATCCGATTCCTGTGTAGCGAATAAATGACAACAGGCTATGATAGCGGCAACCACTTGTGAATCACTTAGAGACAGGCGAGTGGGTTTGAGTGTCATCCCAACGCTGAACAATGCCACTGTTTCGGGCAGTTTATCTGGTATTAACGGGACCAAGCTGGACAAAACTAGTTTAGTCCGACTTTGGCCAGATCTGACCATCTATCAATCCACGTAGCCGATAGGGGTGAGTCGAGAGACGGACAGACAGTAAACAGGTTCGCTCATTCATTTTCCCTTCTGCGCTGGCACTGCCACGAACTCGATAAGGCTGTGCCGCGTGCTACTGGAGTTAGACGCCTCAAACGGCGAAGGATAAGCGAACCCGAATAAACCAGATAGCAAGGACATTAGTTACGGAATAGGGGTGAGCACCTGCGCACGTGCAGTGTGTCCCAAAGTTTGACTTACGGGACATTACCAGTGTTGTGGTCCCAACACACACTGCATTTCAGCTTAAAGGAAGTGTGCCTACTCACATCGGTCATGCGGAGTTGTTGACACTGGTCTAAAGAACATATTTTTCTGAATTTAACCATTACTTCATTTCTCCCAGATTCGCTCTAGTTGCTGAGATATTCCAAATTCGCCAAGATCAGCATGGCATCACACAGTTATCAGTATTCGCCAGAGAAGCTTTCGCTACTAGAAGCATTGCCCTATATGTATATTACAATGCTAGCATATATGGTTAGCGCTGGCCAATAGAAAACAGCTCGTGCGCGGAACAGAGCCTCGGTAACTATTTTACATTGCTCGTATGGGGTTTATCGTCTTAGGTGCGCCAATTTGTGTAACATCTTCTTTACTCTGTTGATAGTGTTGATCGTTTATGGATATCGAAACAAAACAATATGCAAAACAAAATATAATAAATAATTCAACTAAAGGGGCTCCAGACGTGAATTTTTATCGTATCCAATAATCAAATAATTAGCTTCTTACCGTAACAAATATATTTGACATTCAAAAGAGTAGGCACACTCCCTTTAATCGGTCCAGCTGTTTCTCAGCTATAGCAGGATAACGTTTTCTGACACCCCTGACGCGGCACGTGTCACGCGCCATGCTGACCCATCAAGTGAAACGAAACATGTCAATAACTAATGTAACTGAATGGGGCGATCAGATGGCGAAGACCGCTGGTCAATCGGATGCCGGACTCCAAAGGTATAAGCTTCTGAAAAGCGTTACGGTCGGGTCGGGTTGAGCCGGGCCGGGCCGGCCGCTTATATGTGATACAAATCCGGTATTTAGTGAGAATTCGCTCGCACTTCGCGCTCGTCCGTAATAACCAAATGCTCATAAATTAAGCTTGCTGATTTGTATGAGTGCTCTGAAAATGAAGGTAATATTTGAACCGTGACGTCGGATTTACTATAATTTGTAGCAATAAATAAATTATTGAAAAACTAGCAGCACAAATGAATGCGGGGAGTTTATGCGGATGAAAAACATGCAATAATTGACAAACATTCTCTCCCGTGTAATCATCAGTCAGCATGGCCTGCGCCAAGGCCCTGTAACGGCTGCGTAAGGCCATCTTTCGCTCAGATGATACGAAGCAAAAATTATCCCAACTTTGTATTTTCAGCGCGGTGTACTCGTGCACGACTCAGCGGGATATATTCTCTACCGTGAGCCAAGCTCCACATCTGAGGCAGGCCGGTTTATCCCCACACAGAACACATCTTCATCTGTGTGACACAGGTGAGAGTGCAGTGCCCACACAACCTGCAGAGAATCACGTCCACTTGCCTTCTCTTGTGAAAATCAAGGTCTGTATACATAAGTGAATAAGGGTGAAAATAAGCATTGTCAAAGGGAAAACCTAGCCATAAGAGCCAATTTGTATGAATCTGATCATATGTCTCCTCCAATCAACCACCAGGAAAATAGCAATGATCGGGGAACAAATAAGTGTCCATAACAGTTTCCATGTGTCCTGCTTCATTATGTGGCTGCCGGATTCAGAAAATAAGTTCGCCCCTGTAGCTCAGAGGGAGAGCGCTGGTCTCCGGACCTATCCCGGTAGTGGCAGCCTGGGTTCGAGTCGCTTCGGCGCTCGCTATTTGCTATACAGATATAGATACAGATGTATATTCGGACCCTCCATGCGATGGCTTTTGTGGTATCCACGTCAATACAGTTTTTAAGAGCTCATTCCCAGCCCATCTGATCAACCCATTCGATCAGATCAAAGAGCAATCACCCATTGCTCCTGACTGGGATGGCCTGCGGTGTCGGTGGCAGCGGTCGCACTCAAGGCCAGGTAACGTCAGCGAGCGGGGCGGACCGTGTCCAGGTATGACGTCACGTAAAACTTTCGTCTCTAAATTCTGCCAGCCAACAGCAACTGCGCGATCGGGTAGCACAAGCGGAACTTTACCAAATCGGCCGGGGGGGCTAATGTTAATTTGATAGATTTTAACTCCATTCTTACCATGCAACGCCATAGGCCTAATGTTAAAATTTGAAATCTTGGGAGGCTCGGGCCCTCCCAAGAAATATTAAAGACTCACCCCTCTAAACGGAAAGTTCTGGGTGAGGTCAGGACCAGCGCAACAAGCTCTGCTTCAACGCAACGGTCCTGACCTCGGGAAAGCCATCCACAACAAACATCTCTGACAAATGACATTTATTTAAAAATTATATATACATATATATCATCGCAATAGTAGCCTGCTTCTTCATTGCTGTTGCTGATGACTTGGCTTGAAGGGTGCCGCAGATACTAGGCTATGTGGTTCCCAGCTTCTACACTGCCCGGCTTATCACTTCTTGCAGCGCTGCAAAACCTAGTAAACCCTACACTATACCTGAATGTGTTGGCACGAATATTATCGTCACTAATCGCTACCTTCCCAGGTTCACATTAGGCTGGGGAACCAGATCCACTGAAACCATCGCCTACATTTAACTAAAGTCAAAAGGCGCAGAAAGAACGCCAAAGAACTACATTGGTTTGGTTACTTTAATTGACAGCGGAGGTATAAAACCACGTCAGCAAACGTCACTTCTGGTAAAGAACGCAATCCATAATCAAAAAAGGAAAAAAGGTAAGAGTGTTGAATGAATAGAAGGGTAGAAAGAGGAATGATGGTGATACAAACGGCACGAAGGATGAAACTGTTAAGGATTGATCGCTACCAACTCTGACAAAAAGGTTTGGGAAAAGTGAAACGTTCAACCTGAAAGGGAAGCTCAAACTATCAAATACTTTGGAAATTACCACATTTAGTTTAGCCTTGATACCCTTCCATTTCGTGCAATACTTCATTTATTGTCAAAATCTTGCATCCTATAAATCAGATGGGGATCACCAGAAGTCGCGGAAGACGTAGGCCAGTTCGGGCAGGGGCGGATCCGGGACGGGGGCAATCCGGCCATGCCACTTCCTCCCAAAACACGTCTGAAATCGGAACAAAAATTACACATTTTCTGATATAATAGAAAATCTAAGCAACTTTTACAAAGGAAAGTTAGATTAAAATCAGCTATGCATAAGCAAGCGATATTATGAGTTTTCAGACTATATGTGAGACTTTGAGGACTTTGCCCCCCCCCCCCCCGCTTCAAGAAACACCGGTGGCCCTTCCAAAACTACCCTTCTGGATCCGCCCCTAAGTTCGGGCTCCAATAAATCTCATAGCGTCACAGATGCCAGTTCCAGGTCCAGCCCGACTCCTGATTGCGACTTACGGGCGGTTCCCAGTTAAAGGGATATTGCCACCTCGCGGGCTGAGTTTTGGGTATGTATCGGTAGATTATGCGTGTCCGCTTTCGCCTGCAAAATATAGTTCCTGAAACTCCCATTATATATCAAAGAATACATTTGCACCACTCAATGTGTGACGCACATTCGTAAAAGTGGAGTCACCTCATCACTATTTAGAATCACTTCTTTGCGGACTATAATTTTCTTTTGCATATAGCAAACTTAACATCATCATTTTGTCAGTGCACTTACAAAATTAAAATGTGTATGCAGTTAATTATATTGTCAACAACCTTAGCCTCCTCCATAATAAAACAACAAAAATGTATATGGCTCGACTTTGGGGCCGTAGAAGATTTGTGACGTTACCATATAACACAGAAGAGACTTTTGAATGTCAAGTCTCGGCAAATTTGGACGCTTCGACTTTGGGTGGGCTACTTGAACACGTAACAGTTGTACCAATTTGACAGCCAAACTGGATGAGAGCAGCCATGATGACTTAAGTGCTGAGCACAGCTGGGACCAACGTTTTGGAGTCAGAAAAAAAACAATTGCTTGGGTGCTGCAGGTGCAAGTTTGAACTTGAGCAAACACGATTGTTTATCCCCATTATTAATTTAAACTACTTTTTAGAAACCCTTTGGAGGTGGCAATATCCCTTTAATAACCGCAGCACCAGAGCAGGGACCAGCGCTCACAAAACGCTGGAAGAGAGCTAGACGACTATAATACAATGAAGAGGTTTAAGAGCCAGCCGCAAGGTGAACACAGCATAACTATGACATCAAATGTGACCGGTTTAAGAGCTTGTGAAAAACCTCGTCTAAAAATGTTTGGTGCAAGGTCAGTCCAAAGCAGCACAGTGATCTCCACGTCCACCTTGATCTGGTGTAAAACCCAGGTTAGCCATCACTGAAGCCAGAAATCGGACAATCCCAGAGCTAAAATAGAATGGAATAGCGTTCGCTTCCCATTGGAATAACCGAATATCATATTACTGACGTGCAAAGTAGGCACGCCAACATCTTACAACGAAATTTCCCTGGCAGCATCATGATGATGATGAAAATTCGAAGTTTCGATGCTTCCCTGTAAGCATGGTGATGATGATTGGAGTTTACGGGCGCACATAATACTAATGCATACGGCACCCAAAACTACATCATTCACGCATCAATATACAATATGGCGGTCGCAGCTATGGAATAGAACGATGTTACAGGGGCAGAACCGGAGCGTACCGATATAACTGTATGGACACTACCATGGGGCGGCAACCAGCAGTGCTCTATAATCACGTCCCGGTTACACCGTGATAGCTCGTGGCCTAAATGGCACACACTATTTACAAAACACGAGTTAACTTCAAGCGGCGTTACATAGAGTGAGGCCAAGGGTGCATGTTTGTAAGGTTAATATTGCAAATAGCTCGCTATCAGGACCTTTCTCCGCCCGCGGGCGGTATGTTTTGGCGACGGGTGACGCTATGCACTAGAGTTGCAGAATTCTGGTCCCAGCGTCCCAGCGCTGTGCCCGGAACTGGTCACGGCCGTGACTGAACCTGTGACTAGCCAGGCCAGCGCCATAGGGTTAGCATTGCAGCACCGTGACTAAGGGTGGGTGTGTTCTGACCGTCGATTCCCGCGGGGATTCCGGGGAATCGGTAGAAAAGTGTTTTCTACCGATTCCCGAAGCAAAGAGTTAACAGGAATAACAATGCATAAGTACATTGCCGAACTGCGGTAGAGTAGATACCCACAGAGGATTCCAGGGATTCCCGCCGGGAATGTGCACGGTCAGAACACGGCCTAAAGCTGTGACTTGCCAGCTCGTGGCCGTGACCAGGCTGTGACTACAGATTTAGGATCGTCTGCACCTCTGCTATGCACTGGTACAGCACGCGGCTCAGACAGTGGAACCCCGTCCCATCCGCGCCGGCCCGCTGCACTGGGTTACAAGGTCACGCGGACCGGTTCCGTCCCCGAGATGAACCTGTAAGTGAGAGTGCTCAGAGGTAGTCCCGGCGCAGGCGACTGTACCTTTGATCGACGATGCGTCATTCTCTTGCGATCCGGTTGCGTAGAGCGGAAATCCTTCTCCCAGTTTGTCGGTAATATCCGCAACCGCTGAAAACGTGGTCGGTTACGTTAGAGGTGAAAGGCGAATGCAATATAGCCTGCAGAAGTGATTGAATTGTTTCAATGCGACCGAGGATGCGTATTCATGTCACACTGGGAAAATGTTTATCGGTATGACAGTGCAATGTTTATCATCAAGATCTTACATGTTTACGTAGTGGATATTCTATGTTAAAGTGTGGTTGAACAGGCGGAATTAAACGAAAAATACAAAATTAACATCAGTAAAATCAACCAGAATCCTATAGGCCTCTGTTCATGATATGTCTGGACCAGAGGAAATAGGCCTCAGAGCGAATCATTAATCTGGCGACGTAATTCCAAGCTATCCTACCGAGCCCAGCGACACCCAGACCTGTCCAGTTGATGGACACACTCCAGAGACCAGAGACCAGTTCACCAAGTGCACCACGTGGACGTCCCCGGTGACCTGTCCACTGACCCCCCCCCAGTGACCTGTCCAGTGTACCCCGGTATGACCTGCCTGGTCAACAAACTCACCATTACTGAGCTCGGCTCCGTAGATGAGCGCCTTGCAGCCGCACACCTGTATACAGTGCAGCAGCGGCGCCGCCTTCAGGTTGTAGTTGATGAGGGCCGGGATGATGCCCACCTTGGCCAGGCCGAGCCACGTGCCGACGAACTCTGGCCGGTTCTCCAGGAACAGCGCCACGGCGTCGCCCTTCTTCAGGCCGCGCGCCAGAAACACGTTACCGATCCGATTACTGAACTCGTCCAGCTGGAAACAGAGGAGACGGGGTTACTCGAGACGGTGGCGTTACCGGGATGTGACGGGAACGTTACCGGGGGACGATAGCAACGTGCGAGAAGCGGGCGCTGCAAACAGTAAGGTCTCGGTCAAAAGCGGGAGGGGAGGGGTGACGAGGAGGATAACTTCAGCAATAGGTGGGGGTCAGGAGAGAATGATTTTAGTCAGAGAAGGAGGGTGTACATAGTGTGGTCTAGGCCAGAGACAGAGGGTGGCGTGAACTGTCAGATGAAGAGAAAGAGGGAGAGGGGAATGCAACGTCAAATCAACGTCTCGCCATATCTCATACCAACGAATGCAGCGTATTGAGAATATTGCGCTATCTTCTATACCATGCCGACTTCCGTGCCGCCACGGCCGCAGCGATGACATAATCACTCGACGCATGCCAGCAGCTGCAGGCTCAGGGCGATGACACCACCAACGTCCGCCGACCTTCACAGTCGGAGGCACAAACCCGTGAACGCTCCCCGCCAGTCCAACCGGCCAGGAACTGCACTGTCACGAGGGAAGCGTCACGCTTCCACGCTGGTGAGTGTCGTGCCCACAGTGAGTTGAGCTCAGTGTGGATAGCCGGTGCTGTGTGTTCCAGCTCCTCTCGATCAGACCCGGAGACGTCAGTGATATGTTCTACTCCCGCCCGCCTGTACTTTAACTCCCGTCTGTACTGAAGCGTTCTCCTCACGATAGGTTGGTTTTGTCGCAGCTGCCGGGCCGCTCCGTGAGGGGAGTGTGCGGCGGGCAGAGAGCGCTGTGTGCGTGACGCGTGACGTGACACGGCACTGCCGGCCGGAAGGTAACGACTGGTTTACCGATAACCGAATCATGCACGTCAGCCCAGCTAAAAGAGGCGGGATGTGCGAGGATTGGGACGGCGTAGAGCGATCTGCAACAACCATGGGATAGTCTCTGGACGTTCATGAAAATATTTAAAAATTACGTCTGTTGTGGAAAGCTATCAGTGAAACAGAGTAGCACGAAAAGGGCCAAGCGCGGTGAAAAAGTTGACAAAGCCGTTTTTCCCCTCAAATTCCAACAGACCGCTCTAGTTAATCTGCAATGTACTCGAACCGACGCGTAGCTGAACATGGGTCAAGAGACGTTGCCTTTATCATGACCTTTGGCCGATCCACTTTGATAACATCGAGCACACCCCTGAACGTTGCGTCACTAGAAATCAGAACTTCCGTGAGCATAAAAACTGATGTGACTAACATAACAGTATAAAAATAGCTGCATTCCGATCATACCAAGCCTTGTGACGTAAAGCGCGTACAAATTGTTCGACGCGGAGCAAGTGGCTATGACGTGAAAAATAAACCCACATCAGTGACAACTGTGTTACCTTTTACATTAATAACGCATACACACGTCATACAGCCGCATGACCCCGAGTTCAGGGATCAAGTACCCAGAGTCATATGCACGGCATAGCAACACATCAATGGGGCTGTTCCAGCGCCCTCAACCTATTCCGGTTGAGGCTCGTTTTTCTCCACCGGCCGTTCCCGCGCCTCAACTGAAATCGGTTGACCCTCCGCGAACCTCAACGGGTTGAGCAAAACCTCAACCGCTCGGCGAGCGGATTAGGCCCGGTTGACGGCACTTGTGGCGCGCCAGTTGCAAACTATTGTAAAAACATTTTTGGCGGAAGGGGAACCCCCAAAAAAACATTGTTGTTGTGAATAGTCACCAATACCATTATTTTTGCGTAAAATATCTTAGATATATTATGCCAGCTTTTTGGGAAAAAAGTGAGCTTGGTTCTACATTTTAACAGATTGACTGCTTTTAACCTACTCAATTTATACCGATGTTATGATTGGCAAACTACCGGTGGATTCAAATACCTCATTAATTTCCCGGACCACGTACCGGCTAAAACGCAAAACTTTGAGAAATACAAATGTCAACTTTCGATCCAAACAAATAATGGCCAACAGCTGATAATTCCACCGAGTCTCTACCGGTCGTTCTCGCGCGCCGCTCCACCGAACCTCCACCGGTCCCGCCTCAACCTATTCCGGTTTAGAGCGCTGGAACAGCCCCAATGTATAGACGTGCATAGTGCGTACATCCGACCCAATGAACCTGTGCACTGACTCGGTGCATTCACCAAGCATTCAAAGGTTGCCTTCCGCAAACCAAGCTGAACAGCTCTAAGCGTGTCCATGAACATGTGTTCTGGAAAACACACATGAAGTTCTTGCAGGACAGACCATTGGCGAATGAATGCAGTTTGCTTGCTATACCTGAATGGAAGTCGATTCCCTTTGTATGGTCGGCTCCTAGGCTGCATGCCTGCATGATGCAATGCAACGGTCATCATTGACCCAACTCAGGTGGGCGGGGGCGAGGGTCATCCTCTCTAGTCACGGGCGATCGATGCACGTGCATCAGGTGGGCGGGGGCGAGGGTCACCCTCTCTAGTCACGGGCGATCGATACACGTGCATCAGGGTGGGCGGTGGCGAGGCGTCACCATCTCTAGTCACGGGTGATCGATACACGTGCATCAGGTGGGCGGGGGCGAGGGTCACCCTTCTAGTCACGGAGCGATCGATACACGTGCATTCAGGTTGGGCGGGGGCGAGGGTCCCCTCTCTAGTCACGGGCGACGATACACGTGCATCAGGTGGGCGGGGGAGCGAGGGTACCCTCTCTAGTCACGGGCGATCGATACACGTGATCAGGGTGGCGGTGGGCGAGGGTCACCCTTCTCTGTCACGGGCGATCGATGCACGTGTGCATCAGGTGGGCGGGGCCGAGGGTCACCTCTCTAGTCACGGGCGATCGATACACGTGCATCAGGTGGGCGGGGGCGAGGGTTCTCACCCTCTCTAGTCACGGGCATCTATACCTACACGTGCATCAGGTTGGGCGGGGGCGGGGTCACCCTCTTCTAGTCACGGAAGCGATTCGATACAAGTGCATCAGGTGGGCGGGGCGAGGGTCACCCTCTCTAGTCACGGGTGATCGGATCCACGTGGCATCAGTGGGCGGGGGCGAGGGTTCACCCTCTCTAGTCACGGGCGATCGATACAACGTGTGCATTCAGGTGGCGGGGCGAGGGTTCACCCCTCTAGGTCCACGGGCGATCGATACAGTGCATCATGGGGCGGGACAAGGGTCACCCTTCTCTAGTCACGGGCGATCGATACACGCTGCATCAGTGTGGCGGGCGAGGTCACCCTCTCTAGTCACGGGCGATCTATACACGTGCATCAGAGTGGCGGGGGCGGGTTCACCCTCTCTAGTCACGGGCTGATCCGATACCGTGCATCAGGTGAGGCGGGGGGCGAGGGTCACCCTTCTCTAGTCACGGGCGATCGATACACGGTGGGCAAAATTTTTTTTTTTCCAGGGTGGCGGGGCGAGGCGGTCCACCCTCTCAGTCACGGCGATCGATACCGTGCATCAGGTGGGCGGGGGCGAGGGTCACCCTCTCTAGTCACGGGCGATCGATGCACGTGCTCAGGTGGCGGGGCGAGGGTCACCCTCTCTAGTCAGGGCGATCGATACACGTGCATCAGGTGGGCGGGGCGAGGGTCACCCTCTTAGTTCACGGGCAGATTCGATGACACGTGCAATCAGGTGGCGGGGGCGAGGGTCACCCTCTCTAGTCACGGCGATCGATACACGTGCATAGGTGGGGCGCGGGACAAGGTCACCCTCTCTAGTACGGGCATCGATTTACACGTGCAATCAGTGGGCGGCGAGGTCACCTCTTAGTCACGGGCGATCTATACACGTGCATCAGGTTGGGCGGGGGCGAAGGCACCCTCTTCTAGTCACGGGCGATCCGATACACGTGCATCAGGTGGGCGGGGCGAGGGTCACCCTCTCTAGTCACGGGGCATCGATTACCGTGCATCAGGTTGGCGGGCGAGGGTCATTTCCTCTCTATCACGGGTGATCGTACACGTGCAATCAGGTGGGCGGGCGATGGTCACCCTCTCTTTTCACGGTGATCGATACACGTGCATTCAGGTGGGCGGGGCGAGGGTCACCCTCTCTAGTCGCGGTGATCGATACACGTGCATCAGTGGCGGGGCGGGGTCACCTCTCTAGTCCGGGCGATCGATACACGTGCATCAGGTGGGCGGGGCGAGGGTCACCCTCTCTAGTCACGGGCGATCGATACCACGTGCATTCAGGTGGGCGGGGCGAGGGTTCCACCTCTTCTATTCACGGTGCGATCGATACAACGTGCAATCAGTGGGCGGGGGCGAGGGTACCCTCTCTAGTCACGGGCGATCGATACACGTGGCATCAGGGTGGGCGGGGCGAGGGTCACCCTTTCTAGTCAACGGAGGCGATCGATACACGTGGCTCAGGTGTGCGGGGGCGAGGGTCCCTCTCTAGTCACGGGTGATCGATACACGTGGCATCAGGTGGCGATCGATGCACGTGCATCAGGTGGGCGGGGCGAGGGTCACCCTCTCTAGTCACGGGCGATCGATACACGTGCAACAGGACACGGCTGAAACGGATATACCGTCTTCAGAGGTGGACCGTACTCCCGGGGTCAACACGATCCTGACACCCAACACGTACAGGTGCCAGGAAACTATGTATTCTGTAATGCAGCCATTTATAAAACGGTACCAGCACAAATGCCTTGTGCTCTGATGTAGCCGGAATCGTCGTAAGACCAAGCGGCTCCGAATGCAGTTGTGATATCATTGAATACACGGTTAGTTGTAGTTGTAGGTGTACGCCGAAATCGTCACAGTTTCAGCAGTTTCCACTTCGTTTCGTGACATCGGTCCGCCCCGTTCGCCTGGGCGCCAAGAGACCACAAGAAGTCAGTGCGCCCAAAAACCCTAATCATCATCAACATCAACATCCTCATCATCATCACCATCCGCTCCCATATCACTGCGTTTTACGCTCCGAAGCTTCTCCAGCGCCCAGCTGACCCGCGCAGCAGCTATTGCAGCACACTGGTGACGTCACGACTAGAGATGCAATTGCCAGGACCACGGAGTTGGCGCCGGGCCCAAATTTAGGCCCGGCGGTCCTGAAGCTGTGTCTGAACTCAGGCTTGCGGGTCTCATGCCAGGCTCAGCACAAGTTCGGGGGTGAAAATATTGTTAAATGTATAATGAAGTAGACATGCAGATTGCTGACTGCCGGGCTTGGTGGGTGCTGCCACATGTGGCCGGGCTTGATGCCGGTGCCGACTCATTTATGAGCGGTGGCGGTGGCAGTGCCGGTTCCTGTTTTCGGATAAATTTGTGCATCTCTAGTTACGACACCTCTGGAGTAGCATGACGTCGCCACGTTGCGGCGGCGCGGCGGTGCGCGTGCGGACGATTACCCGGCTGGCGCGTGCTGCCTGTCCTCCCGGCCCGGGTCCGGACTGTGACGGCGGTGGGGCTGGTGGCGAAGCGTCAGGCGGCGCAGGCACGCTGTACGCTGAGCCCAGGTGGCGAGATAGGTAGTCCATACTGTGACGACACTCCGCGCCCAACACCACACAGCACTGCAGCGAGTTACGGAGGCAGGACAGGAGAGGTGGCACGACAGGGCAGTTCACACCCCTCACTATACCAAGTCACAGACGGGAGACAGGCCAGGCCAGGGAGGGGCGGTAGAATGCAGACGGATGGCAACGCGACAAGCAAACGGCCAGGCAGGACTAAATGACAGGGTCTCATGAATAATGGCGCGTTTTATTCAATGGAGGGTGAAAGAAGGGTAAATGAGAAACTGAAGTACAACGGGATTAGCAGGGGTTGTCTGTTTATTTGGGTTTTGGAACGCGAATGCTCCCTCGTCCTTCGGGCGTTGTGGAGCTCATAATAGCGAGAGATAAACAAGGGAGTTATGAAATGAGGCGCAGAGTGATAACAGGGCCTGAAGAGATGCTGAGAGCTTGACAAAGGTGTGAGATGAATGAGGATTAACAAAGGACGACGAACGAGTATATGACACATAATCAAGAGAAGCCCGAGGTATACGGGGACGTTCCAGAATGACAGCAGAGACCGTGGATATAACTACGGAGAGCGGCAGCTTGCCCAGTCAGTGGGTCACTCCAACAGGCCAATCTGTCAGCAGAGAACGGTGAGCTGCTGTGGCGCCATCAGCGGACGTTGACCGGTGGAGAACCACACCTTCCTTCCTGCGTCACACCGCGGCAGCCAGGGACCATCCATCCGATCTGGACCAATTCGACCGCAAGGGGATTGCGTTCAACAACTAGCGACAGGAAGTGCAATATAGGCCGCCTATCTCACACTGGCAGTCGCACAGCAGCAGTGACGCTGTAAGGGGGCCCGGCGGCCCTGAATCGGCGACCAGTACCGTGGCAGCAGTGGCGGATCCAGGATTCGGCCAGGGAGGCAGCAACGCAGCAATAGTGAGCCCCCAGGTCGTGGTGGGCCCAACGCCGAGTAGTTGTTCAGTGGGTCAAAATGGGTCATCTGTAGGTCAGAATGGTGCCATTGAAATCGGTGTGGGCCCTCTGCAGGCTGAAGTGAGTCTCCAAGAACCATTATGGTCCTCTTCATGATAGAATGGGCCCTCTATGGACACTCAACTACAGGCCAAGAGGGAGAAGAGGGAGAAAATGCTCAAGAGGGAGAAGCCATCGCCCTGTGGTCTGGATCCGGCACTGCGTGGCAGTCCCTCTACCACACACCATCCGTGGTGGCCCGCCCGCTAGGCACCCCGGCCCCTATCGCCGCGTGTAAGTACACACGGCGCCGCTCACTGATCAGAAGTGCAAACACTGTACACAGCGCAGCAACTGCGTGTCGGCGCCGACCACCTGGGCGCAGCGATTAGCGCGTCCAAGGGAGTGCCGCACCAGCACACTGCAGGTGAACGGCGGCAGTACGGCTCCGATCCCGGTAGTAGTGTCGCTTTACGACGACGTGGCTGTTGGGCCCTGCATCGTCGGGGTCTCACGCCAACCCGGGCGGGGAGACCGGAAGACTTCGCCTATGACCAGATTTGAACCAGAAACCTATCGGTTACGAGCCAAACGCTCCACCGACCGACCCATCTCCCACCGTGCTGGGCGAGGAGCCGTGCCGGCCCGGTGAATGGTTCAACACAGGTGCAGAAGAAGAGCGGGCGGCGCGCAGCAGCGCAATCAGCCGAATCGCCCGACACACTGTACTTTCACCAGGCGTAATCGAGAGTAGAGGTGCAGAAAATCCGAAATACTTGGTCACAGACCAGTCACGGCCACGGAATGAGCTGACAAGTCAGCTTTAGTCACGGCGCTGCAATACTAGCCCTATGGCGCTGGCCTGGCCAGTCACAGCTTCAGTCATGGCCGTGACCAGTTCCGGTCCCAGCGCTGGGACACTGGGACCAGAATTGTGCAACTCAAGTCGAGGTCTCGCACGGACGGTGATGAGGTGTGCGGGGCCCTGGTCGGGCACCATATGTCGGTGGCCAGGCCGGGATCTTGTGAGTATGTGTGGCGTGTGGGGCCTCAAGTTGAGACCCAAGGTTACGTGCCACTCCGGGACGATCCGACTGCGTAATGTTCCAGTCCCGCACTGAGCCACGTCCGGATAGATAACAGACGACAGCTGATGATGATGATGATAAGGGCTTAAGGGCGCCGCAACAAAATAGTTATATGGCGCACATTCTACGATTGACGACAGACGATTGACGACAGACGATTGACGACAGACGATTGACGATTGACGACAGACGATTGACGACAGACGATTGACGACAGACGATTGACGACAGACGATTGACGACAGACGATTGACGATAGACGATTGACGACAGACGATTGACGACAGACGATTGACGACAGACGATTGACGACAGACGATTGACGACAGATAAAAGACAGCACACAGCGCTCAGAGTCGCCCATCAAGAACGCCGGCGTGATCGTATCAAAGGAAAGCCTGCGATGACGATCGGCGTTCTTGACATTCGAGCCGTCAGGAAACGCCATGGAGGGCCAAACACACCAGATACATGACAAACTTGACCTCTGCAAACTGCCGCAACTCAGACGCACGAAGACAATACTTACCTTCCGCGTCTGCTGCATTCATGCCAGTAAGAAGTGCATCTGTCCTGATAAGAACGGTTTAAAGTGGGGACTTCTGCCACCTTTCTAGAGTACAGCATAGAGTCCCTTGAGTCCTTGACACCCTAGCCGAAAAACTGGTATGCGTTATTCATGTGCTGCTATTGTATTCACAACCTGTCACAGTCGCCAGCAGCGTACATGTTGCAAACGATCATGGCACCGACTAGGACTCATCATCAAGATGATAGCTGGTAGCTGTCATGGACGGATCCAGACGGGGTCACGGAGCCATGCCTCCCCCCAAAAAAAACACCCAAAATCGTCGCAAATTTGACACATTTTCTGAGATAATAGGAAATATAGGCAACTTTTACGATGTAAAGTTTGTTTTAAATCAGTTACTGATACATAAGCAAGCGAAATATACTTTTTAATTTGGCCCCCCAAACTGACTTAAACCACCCGTTCTAGATCCACCTATGGTAGCTGTAACGTTTACAGGGCAGCAACGGCGGTGTTCTTTTCAGCCAAATACTTCCCACACACTGACATGATGTAAACGAAAATACAGATGCGTGCATGTTCGGGAGTCTAGATCATCATAACATCCACACCAAAGTGTAAACAAACATCTTAGATCATGCCATCGGAATAGCGGCGCCCGGAGCTACGCGGCCAGAAAAGGTCAGCAATTCAGACTCGCTGGATTAGTACCAGACATAAGCAGACTCTGACGAGTTGTCATGTCAGGTTTACATCATGCTTGACTATGGACTTTGTATGCTGTAGCCATGGACTTTGGATGTAATTTAAGAACCGAGCTGAGCGAAATCTTCAGAATATGTCGTGTTTCAGCAGTGATTCACCGCTCGCCATTGCCGGGGGAGGGGGGCAATACGCTGTTTTCGATGTATGCATCACAACAATGCCAATCGGTATTAACATTACGGAGCGAGGCTAGTAGTAGATTGTAGTTATTGGATCGAGTATCGTTTTTTAATTATGCACGAGGCAGCGCAGTTTTGAAACGCCGAGAGATCACAAATATATACATACAAGCAGAGTTTGGTAAGTCGTTACAGTATATATGGCCTTTGGTCTACCACATGTCGCAGTGCGGTATGCCCAAGTGTGCACTATATGCGGAATATACATAGCTCCCTGCCTGTTGGCGGTACCTTCGTGGGTAACTTCGTGGCGGTTACCTCGTGCTTCGTCATGACTGAACAGCAAGATGTTCAGGAAGCCGTCCCAGTCAAGGATAATGTCTCACCAACGGAGTTATTCAGACGTCCCGTCAGAGAATAAGTAAACAGATCCACCGTCCATGGGTCCACAGTTCAACAGGACATGTGGCCATGACATTTATATCTGAGACCATTGACCCGCGGCCATACAAACCTTGAAGAAATAAATAGAGGAAATAAATAATGATATTGTTAGTTTCGTTATGTTTTTTCCTCAAAATATAGCAAATGAGGCGTATTACTCTGTTTTTTTTTTATGCATTAAAGTTGAATGGGACAGCGACTTGTAGTCATTTTGCGCCCAGAGGTATCTTGTTTTTATGTGTTGATAATGTTGATAAACTTGATAATGGCTTAGCGCCGAAAGCTTGTTTCGCATATTAGTAGTATATTTTTCAAATAATATATATATTTGACATGTGTAAGATCATTATTTCTTACGTATCTTGTTCTGTTTGTTTTAGGGTGCGCCGACTCTAAAGGTCATTTTTCGCCCAGAGAAACATATTACAGGCATAATAGTCAGCATTGTAAGCGCATTGTGCAAGTTTCCTTGAATGCTTTTGAGGACCTTTAGCTTGACATTTATAGGCGAACATTGAGAATTTAAAGTTCAGTTGCATGCCACGAAAAGCTTTCAAACTTCAAAAATGGCGGACCTACTGAAACAAGCGGCTCATTTTACGGCAGTTGAACATAATGTAAGCTTTCTTGAAGGCCATATACCACCTTGTCTAAACAGTGACGACATGCCTGACTCATTAGAAGCACCAGCATATGAGGCACAGGCTCTTTTCGTGGTAAAATATTGACAAGAGCCCTAATCAGATAAGGGAAGCAGCATTTCGAAGTTGGAAGACTGGTCTAAAAGTAACACATAGTATGACCATGCATGAAATCCTCACTTTAGTCATGATTTATGTTGTAGGGCGCCCCGACAGCGGCCACGTGGCGGTAATAAAATCCCGGTCCTTTCCGATTCATCGCCCATCATTGAGCCGCAGCATTGGGCGTTATCACCAACTGCCAAGCTTCCCCGATAACCTTGAAGAAAAGAGGGCAGCGAATTCCAACGAAGCTGAGAAGGGTCAGGGACCGGTGCCGGCCGAGTTGTTTACCTCACACCACCAACACACGTGCCGCCGCCAGGCGCAGAGAAAGTCGACAACGGACGGATAGTAAAAGCGACGCCGCAAACGTGTCACTGTGCGAGGCTGATCAGGGGCACGCGCCACGCACCAGTACAGCTGGCACCAGTACAGCTGGCGACGGAAAGGGAGCGATACGACACGACGGCGCGGAGGATATCACAGCCTTCACCTCCTTTACTGACCTCCTTTACTGAGTGAGGGTGGCAAATCCGCAGGACAGTGTCGGAAAGTTCACCACGCAAACACGCAGAACGTGTATGTATATACATGAAAAACACTCGCCCACATAAAATGTCTATTCCGAGTGTCGAGTCGATAACGTTAAAGGTGAGGCATGATAAAGCACTCGTAAGCAGCATTCAGACAGGCAAAACATACAAGCACACATCCATGCACACAACACACAACACACACGTGTATGATTACCTGGATCATTTGTGGTATTTTTAACTGAGCGACGAAATGTGGTGGCCTAGACTAACATGTGGTGACCTGAACTGAACCATGGATCGTGAACCTGGACTGGCGTGTCTGTACCGTACTGCACTAACGTGAGGTGACTGGACATTAAAACCTGTGGTGACCTGTGATGGCTCCTTGGTGACCTGTGGTGACTCTGTGGTGACCTGTGGTGAAGACTGTGGTGAGCTTGGTGAGCTGTGGTGGAGCTGCATGGTGGATGCTGATTGTGATCCGTGGAGCTTGTGGTGGCGAGGCGTGTTGGGTGAGGCTGGGCTAAGTTAGTCCTGTGGTGTAGCCTGGTTGGTTGTGAGTTTGTGCTGGGGAGCTGCTGGTAGAGGCTGTGGTGAGGCTGTGGTGAGCTGTGGTGAGCTGTTGGTGAGCTGGGGACTGTGTGCAGCTGTGGTGAGCTGTCCGGCTGACTGTCGGTGGACCTGGTTGGTGAACCTTGTGGTGACCTGGCCCTGGTGACCTTGTGGTGACCTGGTGGTGAAGCTGGGGTGAACTGATGTGGTGACCTGTGGTGAGCTGTTGGTTGAGCTTGTGTGGAGCTGTGGTAGGCTGTTTGACGCTGATGTGACCTGTGGTGACCTGTGGTGCCTGTGGCGACTGGCGCAGCTCCGTGGCGAGCTCACTGTGTGCGAGCTGTGGGCGAGCTGTGGCGTAGCTGTGGTGACCTGTGTGGTGTTACCGTGGTGACCTGGGTGACCTGTGGTGACCTGTTCGGTGACCCTTTGTGGTGACCTGTTTGGCTGGGACCTGTTTGGGACCGTGGTGACCTGCTTGGTGAGTTCTTACTGACTACGTGGTGACCGGACGATTTCAAACCTGTGGTGACCTGGTGATGGCTTGTGGATAACTCTGTCATGAGCTGTGGTGACCTTGTGGTGACCCTGCTGTGACCTGCAGTGACCTCTGTGTGTATTCCTTGGTCGACCCTGATGGTGACCTGTGGTGACCTGTGGTGAGCGGTGGGACCTGTGGTGTGACCTGTGGTGACCCTGTGTGAGCTGTGGTGGACCTGTGTGACCTGCGGTGACCTTGTGGTGACCTGTTGGTGACCTGTGTACCTGTGTGACCTGGTGGTGACTGTGGTGACCTGTGGGTGATCTGGTGGTGGAGCTGTGGTGGATCTGTGGTGAACTTTGTGGTGAGCCTGGTGGGTGCCTGTGGTGTATCTGTGGTGAGCTAATAGTGATCTGTGGTGACAATAGCTGACCTGTGATGACCGCGGTGACCTGTGGTGACCTGTGGTGACTAATAGGTGACCTGTTGTGACCTGAAATTGTACCTGTGTGACTGCTAAAGTGACCTGTGGTTGACCTGTGTGGATCTTGTGGTGACCCTGTGGGTGACTGGTGACCTATAGTGACCTGTGGTGACCTATAGTGACCTGTGGTGACCTATAGTGACCTGTGGTGACCAGGACTCACCTCTCTGTAGGTCCAGCGCTGGTCCTCGAACACGATGGCCGTCTTGTTAGGCAGCTTGGCCACTGTCTCCCGGAACAGCTCCGGCACGGTCATGTTGTACCGCTCGCACATCTTCATCCGGTAGACCAGCTTGCCGAACCGCTTCACCGCCCTGTAGCGCAAAGCAAACATCGGTTCACAATCTTGACTATCCTGAGGCCTGTTCACGGACCTGCGGTTGACTGCGGTTCGGCGGTCAGCAGCGGTTGGAAGCCGGGAGGGGTAACTAAAAGTGGGGATGGGCGAAAGGTACGACGTCACACGGCTGCGGTTCCGGCGGTTGGAACGAACCAACCGCCATTCAGTGTTCAAGAGACGCCTGCTTGAAGTGACGCATGCGGAAAGGGGCGGGGCTAGAGCCTGCCGGAAACCGCCGAACCGCAGGTGGTCGTGAACAGGGCGCAGGTTTCTATCCCAGTTAGTTGGGATAAGTTGACAATCCCTAGCACCAGAGGTTGGGGCCGGTCGGCCGACCGGGCGCGCGATTCGCCAACGTAACAGTTGACGGGTCGCGCGCCCGGCCGGCTTCCTTGGACATCGTCTCGCGTGGTTGTACGTATTGTTAACGCGAGAGGATGTTGGCGGGGCTCGCGGGCCGTCTGGAGCGTCGGGGAGGTACCCCACAGCTCTTCCCGGCCGGGGCGGTGACCCCGAGACCTGAGACCTCCCCGGAGCCGTGACGGTTATGCCGATGTTGCTGACGCCGACCCGGCTTGGCCAGACGGACCGCACAAATAAGTAACGAGTACGTTATACCCTTGTAGTGCAATGTTTATCGTCTATTGTGTATAAAAAAGCGTGCAAAAAACACCAGAGGTTGACAATAATTTGCCGTCGGATGGCTTTACAACGCGATCGGTGCAAAGCAAACTCCGCGTTACAAATTCACCTTTGGTCAAGTGGCGACATGGTTACAAACTTCATCTGATGTCGGGCAGCGTAGAACATTCCAGTCACACTGCAGTTACATGACACCGCAAGTACGTTACAAACTCATCCGATTCACGAAAGATACACAAACACTCCTCGAGTGCCGCCCACCTACTGTGCACGACTCTTCGCGGTACCTTAGTGGTGGCGGTGAATCGAGGTTTTAGGGCGCCGCAACGCTTACCCCGCCGTGAGTACTCACATGAGCTCCCTGGGCAGGGTGCGGTAGCAGATCCTGAGCGTCCTCCAACCTCCGGTGATCACCCAGACGGCGAACAGAGCGGCCAGAATCTGTCCTGCAGTGATCTCCACCAGAAACCAGAGCAGGGCGGACGTGCCGCCGAATAGCGCCACCCGCCCGGTGGCCGACATGGCTCTGCTGCGCGTGGGGTGAAGCTGCTGCTGCGCGCGAGTAGAGCAGCGGTCTGATGCGTCCGGCCGTCACCCGCCTACAATGCGGCACTACAGCGGGCGCCGCTGTTCAGCGACAGCCACTGACGCCGGCCGGCAGCCGCGCACGAGCCAGTCGGGCCGCCCCGGACACCTGGCGGCAGCGACGGGAACTAATCGGAGAGGCCGGCCACACCACGCTGACCCGCTTAGTAAACATGAGATTACAGAGCAGCATGGCGGAGCGCCCAGATTTCCCACTGCAGCCACTTACTGCTCTGCCTGGTAATCTGATGCATTGTATCCATGTTACTTTTCACAATGGTATCAACGTTGCCATGTCACGGAGAATCTCTTCAAAGAAACCCGAGTTGCTAATTAGAGCGGCCACATTACTGTGTATTGTGTATTAAGGATGGAACAACCACAGGCCCGGGGCCCAGTTACGGCTGAAGTGGCCAATAATATATATACAAGATTCGCACAGTCAGACAAGAAATGAGATGAAAGCACAAATCGCTGAATAAAAGTAACTGTAAAAGTATGACAAACTGATGCCCAAGGCAAAAAACCTAAACGTTCAGGCAAACAAACGCAAACCTAAAAGTACATGCAAAACCTAAAAGTGCAGAAAACTGGCTCTTCAAATCCCATAGCCCGATACTATTGATTTGAATTCCCAAAATAGGCCAAATAAAACAGTTGAGCCAAACAAAGCTTACGGGAGCCACATATAGACTTGTTCAACTCACAATATGCAACATGTTACTTCTAAATACCAGTCTCAAACAACATAGCATGATAACCATTAGCCAATGTGCTAAGCTAGAATCACATGATGTTGCAAAATGCAAACCGTCAAGATAACAAACAACTTTTGCTTCTCGTGCAATATACAAAGCACATAAAACACAAATGCAGGAACGTGAGTTAACCTATTCTGACATTTGTGTTAATTGCTCGCTAGGGTTATGTGGCTTACATAGCGATTGCATTGCTTGTGGTAAGTTGGTGTGGTAAGATAACCTTTGCACTTACAAAGCTTTGCACAAAAAGTTTTGCAGAGGGGGATTTGTGTGGCCAGATATATTTGTGTTGGTGTGTTTTTTAAAGCTTGAAATGAACAAAATGTTTGGAATGGAAAATAATGCCCGTTTTAAGGGAGTGTGCCTACTCACATTGGGTCCATTGTGGAGTTGTTGACCTAAGTCTGTGGAACATATTCTTTCTGAATTTGCCATTACTCCACTCTTCATTTCCCCAGAATCACTTTCGTTGCTGAGATATTCCAACAGTCGCACAATCAACAATCTGGCAGTATATATAATTGATCAAATAGTCGCCAGAGAGCTTCGCACTAGAAGCATTGCTCTTAAATACCACGCTAGCATATAAATTGGTTAGCTTCTGGCCAGCTGCGCCAGCTATCCAAAGGTAACATTTCGCTAATTCTGTATACTATAGTGAACGTATACGTTTTTGAGTTTTTGAAAACAAAACAAATGTAAAACAGAAAAGGAAGTAAAATTCAAACTAAGGGGGCTCCAGAAACTGAATTTTTTATCGTACAGTAATCAAAGGCAGTAAAGCTTCTACGTACATAAAAATATCCTTTGACATTTCAAAAGGTAGGCACAGCTCTTAATTGTTATGCAATATTTTGTGCAACATGCAAGGTAGTATTTGTATTTCTGTATTTGGATTTACTTCTGTAGTCACGGGCGGGCGACCAAACAGGATTTTGGCACGGGAATGTCACATTTCGACGGACCTCGCATCTGAGAAGGGGACTTTGGACCTCCATAAGGCTCTGTCACCTCCCCTCTGGCTTCCAGGGGGTCGCTTCTAAACTTTCAGGGGCACCTCTGACCCCTTCATTAAGACCCTCTGTCTCCAGGGACCCTGTGACATTCCATGACGGGGTTGCGAGAATGGTGCCTCTTTAACACTTAGTCGCGCGGGTAGGGCGAGGGTTAAAGAGGCACTCACACTGCGTGTCCGGTCACTGCGTGCCCGGGTAGGGGAGGGAGGGGGGCGGGGGTACGACCCCCTTTGGAGTTTCGCCCTTAATTGAGCTAGAACTTCGATTGAAAAACGATCGTGTTTCTTCTGACAAAAGGAAGCCATTGACATCTGATTTAAGGGTCCTGGGTCAATAGATGACCTCTGAGGTCATGTCAAAGACCAAAATGGCACACATTGTAAATGTGTGAAAATTGAATACTGATCGAGCCAAAATGGTAAAGGAACATCTTAGTATGCTTAATACATGCCAAATTTGAAATCATCGTCACAAAATGACCTAAAAACTGCCCAAATCCAAAAAGGTCATGTCAGGTCATCTGAGATCAGTGACCTCGGTTGACCTTTGGAAGCGCATGACCCCAGTGAAACATATAGTTGTGTCAAATGGCTTCAGGATTCGAAATCAGCGTCAAAAACTGTCCTGGAAACGGTCAGAAGCCCCAAAAAGTCATCTGAGGTCATCTGAGGTCGGTGACCTCGGTTGACCTCAGAAAAGGTCAGTAGAGGTCACAATCTCAGTAGAAGACACACTTGTCACCTGGAAACACCTTTGCATTTGCTCCTGAATGTCAAACACTCTGGAAACTGCACAATATGGTAACTCATGACGTCATATTTTGAAAATACGGTTTTTGGCTTTTATTGACAAAATACGGACAATTAAATGACAGCGCTGTTTTTTTAGACAAAACTTACCTAGAAAGTAGAAACATGCATTTTTAGTTTATATTTATCAACTTCACATTTTTACATTTGTTTACCTTACTTTGACTTTAGCTTGACCTTAGCTTCATTTACATTAAGTCTGGTAGTCAAATGAGTATCAGAATCGCTTTTCATGTGTAAAATGATCCATAAAACATGTGTTGCATGACTTTCGTTGATATTTTGTGTAATGTGAACTTTTGTGACCTGACCTTGACCTTTAATCTTTGATAATAATAATAACACTGTCGATTATATGGGATGTATATCATACGTTTAAGAGCACTTTGGGTGATCATGGTCGCAATAGAAGGTTTTGGATGGAAAGTATGGCCCATAAACGAAAATACATTGATTTTGACCTTTGAACTGATCGTGACCTGATGTGACCTCAATTTGAGATTTTCGAGAGTGCTATAGATTTGTCTCATTGAGCGCTTTCGAATGCCGCCTTGCGCGTCTCGCTGCGATCATTGGTTTGGAAGATAACCGGGGGCGTTTAACGCCTCCCCCAGTCAATGGTGTTCAGATCAGACTTCTGTCAAAGTCGGGTTAACCNTTTCTCATCCATGGTATGACCCAAGTTTTTTTCTACACGATGGTTGATATAGATAACCACAACATTTATTGACTGTCACACAAACAAATCACTTTATTTTTCTGGAATGGCATTGATTTGATCAAGGATCGAATTTCAGATCGAATCAAAGGGAGTGGTAGGACAACACCAGACTGTTTTTTTTTTTACTCTGATTGACTCAAATGGAATCATTCAGTGGAAGTTCCTTGCATCCAAAAATATTTGATTCACCACCAGATTTTTTTATTCATGAAGTGATTAAATCAAAACCCCACATAGAAATAAGGCTGATTGAATCAAAAGATTATTCAATGTTGTTTCAATGTTGAATATAATTAATTGATCAAAATATGCTATCTTTGAATGAGTCATATCCATTTTATAAATTGTTGTCATATGAATCAAACAGTGATTAAATCATGCATGATCCCAAATGAATCGCGACTGAATTGTTCCAAAAAAGTAAATAAAAAACCAGTTTGGAGTCTAGACAACATGTGGTGAGTTTCCATACGTAGGTAGTTTGATCGGTCATATATTTATTCAGCACATTTATTTCGGGACGGGTCGGTTCGTTGCTCCTTCCAAAGCCCATGTCAGTAGGTACTCTTCAGGAGACTTCTGATATCCTGTGCTAGAAGCGACTAGCCTGGTTATCACGTTTCATATTGTGTTTCAGAGATACACAACAGCCACCAGTATGGCCGCAGCTACTAAAACAGTAACAACGACGAAAAAGGTTGTTACATCCAGAGCCCTGGATTTTTTGTATGGTAAGATGAGTTATTAGCATGAATCCGGTGTGAGGATCATAGATGCAATGTTGTGTTTTGATAAAATATAACCCCACCTAACAAACATTTGTGGTTACCATATGGGTTTAAGGTGGGCTACGTGGGCTCACATGGGCATGGGCTTGCATATGGGATTGACATGTGTCTTCTGTGGGCTGAAGTGGGCAAACAGTAACATGGGGATGACGTGGGCAAACCCATATTGGCCCCACGTGGGTTTGAGGAGGTTAGAAGGTGGGATGCTAGCCCATATGGTAACCATGTGGAAACCTCTTCCAAAACCATGTCGGCACCATGTGGAAAAGGTGGGCTAGCCCTCATAATTACCATGTGCCATGTGGTTGCCATGTGTCTGTGTTTTATGGGACATTTGGATCAAGGCAGCGGGAACTCAACAAATAAAGGCTCACATTATAAGATCAGAGAATGTGAGAATAAGATAATGTGCGAAAAACACTGACTGTTGTCTCCCGTCTTTGGTGTTCCACAGCTAAATATGTCAAGTCAATTGGTGACTTGACATCGCACGGGCGTATAATTCCCGAAGAACAATACAAGTAGCTGGGTCATTCATTTTATGTAGCATCGTGTACTTACTGAAACTGCTTTACTTCTCTTCCAGACCCACTTTACACCGTGTCCAGTGAGAAGGAGCAGAAAAAGGAGGCATATCATGCAACGCTGGAAATATCCAGACTGGTGCGTCCTAATTTCAAGCGCATTGATCTTGTTTCGGTTTTGCAATGTTTGTTAAAGTTGTACCAACCATCAGTGTCCCTATTGGTAACCAGATACAAACGCAACAGTAATGCATCAGTCTCTTAAGGATCGCTATTTGTTAGTGCTACTCACTTAAAAATAAAAATGCAATGCCGTTGCAGTGGTCTGGATCACTATTCATTGTTTTACAAGTTTGGAATGACTTGCTTCTGACTAAGCTAAATGTCACGTCATGTCAATTGTCACCACTTCACGCTTGCATATCGGATAATTATTATGAACGGAACTTAATAGACGAGCATGCATCAGGACGGGATGGACAGACGACGGCCAGGGGCAGACGGTTTTTCTGTCTTAACCGTAACCGGTGCCATTAATGCAAATGCACTATCAAATCTAGATATAAACTTAACTGCGCACTCCTGTGATATTCCCCGAAACTGTATTGTATGATAACTGACTTGTGTCCTCCCTCGCAGCAATGCGTGCCGAACTTCGAGTGCATGTTCAGCACACTGCCAAACTACAAGGGATACTCATGGCAGCTGGTGCGAAGGACGTTTCCGCCGGCTAAGCCAGACTATCGGATCACGTGAGTACACGGTCCGCAGCTGAGTTGATGTATGTATGTACGATGTGTGCTTTGCAAGTTGCGTCAGTCATTCCCTTACCACAACGAATGCATGCGTTACGAATACGATTTTTTGGGTACAAGGCATGTCAAATTTAGAGTACCTATAGTAGAAAGATAATAGTCACAGGGGCTAGGAGTACTCTCCGGTTTTACAAACCGCTTTTGAATACGAGTCCGTTGTATTCATTGCATCAGTGAGACATAAAGGTATGCTTATGAGTTATTTGCGGTATTTTCAGTGTGCCTACTCACATCGGTTATGTGGAGTTGTTGACACTGGCCTATAGTACATATTTTTTCTGAATTTAGCCATATGCTTCATTTCCCCAGATTTACTCTAGTTGCTGAGATATTTCAAATTCGCCAAGATCATCGTTGGCAACAACAAAACATCCGATATTCGCCAGAAGCTATTCGCTACTAGAGCATTTCCCTATATTGCAACGCAGCCATATATCTCAACGTGTTTCGCGGCGCATAACAGAAAACAGCTCGATGCGCGCTTGATAGCAGCTACGAACAAAGCCTCGATAGCTATCTTTACATTGTTCGATAGATGGGGTTGTTTATTGGTTCTCGGTACGTCCATTTAGGTAAGACTTGAAGAGCTCATTATTACTTTTCCTCAGGTTATTCAGATATTAATGTAGTTTTTTCAGAGTTTTCAAGAGGATTGAAGAGTTTTTCAGAGTTTTCAAGAGGATTGAGGATTGTAATATATAAAGTCAATCCTCTTGAAAACTCTGAAAAAACTACATTAATATACGTCATTCTAGTAACATTTTTACTCTGTTTATAGTGGCGATTGTTTATGGATTTTGAAACAAAACAATATGCAAAACAGCATATAAGTAAATATTCAACTAAAGTGGCTCCACACGTGAATTGTATCGTATCAAACAATTAAACCAATAGCTTCTTACCGTAAGACAAATATATTTGACATTCCAAAAGAGTAGGCACACTCCCTTTAAGCGGTGAAACCAGTTCATTCACAGCAATCCCACTTTTGTCTGCAACTTCAAAATAATGTAACTTGGGTGATTTGTCTTTCAGGCAACAAGAACAGGCCAACAATGATCCGGAAATTACGGGTAGAAACCGCTTCAAGTATTTCAACATGTAAGTACTATAGCAATATGTCTGATTCCCCTGAATATGCCACCCTCGCTGAGTCACATTCGCTCAATCCCTTCAATTACACTAGTCACATCATAACGCGATCGACGCGTTCATCGTTCAACGCCCATCACTTTTGAAGTCACGAATGGGACGCAGCGAAATTGTACTCTCTTCTCCCGTCGGCTAGCGGCCGGTGCCGACTTTGCATAATGTTGCTGACATCCTACGACGCCGCGTCACCTCTCCAAGAGATGAGTCGCCACTGCTGTTCAGAGTCTCCGTCTCACTAACCCTGTCGCCCTCCCCCCGCAGCATGCTGCCGGCGTACCAGCACGCCGTGCTGCCGGCCGGCCTGCATCTGGCCGTCTCCGGCGCCGGCGACAGCGCCGCAGGGACCGCCGCCGACAAGCAGGTGTCGGCGACGGCGGCGGCGGCCGCGGCGGTCGTCAGCCCACCGGCGCCGGCCTTGCGCAGCCGCGGCACGCAGACAGACTACCGCGAGTCGGAGGCGCAGACGGACCCCTACTCGCCGCCCTACCGAGTGGTGGACGGCGATTGGGCCGAGGAGCTGACTGTGGCCGCCATGTCATGGGGTCAGTGGACAGTCCCAGTCAGTTCTGAGCTCCAGTCCCAGTCGTTTATTGCTTTTGTCAAGTTCCCCGTCTGCTTTAGTCGATCAGTCTGCTACTTAAGTTCGTTACCGATTACCGTAGCCCTCGATCGTTGACTGCCGCTGGCCGGCCCCGTCCCGTGACTCGCCTCTCCCGGCAGGTCACGGTCTGCCGGCCGGTCAGGCTGAGGTGGAGATGATCGAGCGGCTGCGGAACCGGCGCTGCTGGGGCGAGACGCTGCCGCCCACCGGCGACCGCTGCTACGGCGAGCGGCGCATCCGGCTGATCGAGAGCATCGAGCGCCAGGAGTGGGTGGTTCGTGAGGCCGAGATCAGCCAGATACAGGTGGGAGCGGCACGCGCAGAGAGGGGTGGCTAGATGGTGACGCGCTCGGCCGATAGGGTTACGTGAAATGTGTCAGTGATGTAGGATGTTAGCAGGCTCAGTTCGCTGCCCGAGCACGAAACGATAATTAGAGGCATACTTAACGGCTAAAATTAATGATTTGTTTGTTTATTGGGGTTTAAGGGCGCGCCGACACCTTTGGTCACTTTGCGCTCATTAAAATTAATTATTTCTTACGACAAAGGACAATCTCGACGCTGACGTCTCCTTGTGACCCAGCCTGCTCAAGTGACATGCTTTGCTGTCTCGATGATTTCTTGGACCTCTGATGTGCCCTGCTGTCGTACTGACCTGACCACGTACGAACCTGCAGGCACTGCGTCTAGAGCTGATGAAGCACCTGCTCAAGGAGCAGGAGGACCGGCGCAAACAGCGGGTCACCCGCCGGCTCGACAAACGCTGGGAGATTCGCGTCGCAGAAAGGGACGCCCAGATCTCACGCATTCAGTCGCAGTACGCTAGAGGTCAGTCAGCACGGCTGGTCTGCAAAATAACGTTATAAAACATGGATTAGCTACCACAGGATAGTTAAGTCTATAATTTATTGTGGATTCACGAGTGGTCTGACGCGTTTTTAAAAAAAATATATTTAGTCCGAATGTTTTGTATGGATGGCTTTCCGAGGTCAGGACCCGCGCTAAGCAGGGCTTTAAAATGGCGGGGGGGCAAGGGCTATTGTTTGCGCTCGGTTCCTGACCTCACACAGCCCTGATCGGTCGCAATTCCTGTGGTGCCGGCAGAATTAGTCGATCGAAATTTTACCTGCTCAAACCATACCTAGACATAAGACATATAAGAACAACAAGAAAGAAGATGCAACAAAGAGCCTCCAGGGCCCAATTACGAGGTATGACACATATCCCCCCCCCCCTCCCCCAAACCCTACCGTCTCACCCATCAGTCCACCCCACCACTACGCTTAAAACAAGTCGTAAGCCCACGAAAAGTACTTATTGAACTAATCCTGTCTCTGTATAGTATTTTATCTTAATCTAATTTTGACAGGGAGGCAGTGACATCTGCAGTAGCGACATCCCCAGGATTAGGTGTATTCCAATGTCCTTTACCACCCTTCTGCTGAAAAATGAACCTGACGTACCATGTTCTATTTGTTTCATTACCCGCAGTTTTATGCTTGATGACACTCTACTGACGATTTCCCTATACTGAAATCAAAAAATTCCCACTTTAAATATCCTGAATGCTGACATTCACACAAATTGAATACTTCAGATAAGAGCTCCTCTTTTTAGGCCTTCTTATCCTCTAAGGTGAAAACATCCCTTTTCTTTAATCTCTCTTCATGAGGCTACTATAAAGACAATTTTACCTGTTTTTGTGCCCCATTTTTTCTGAACTCTTATCCTAACAACCAACAATCTTTCTCATATGTTGCGGACCAAGTGCACGACGAAAACTCTTAGACTGTGGTCTAACATATGCACAAATCACAGTTATTGGTATATTACTTCTTACTTTTGTAGGTAACCATTTCTGTTAATAGCCCCCAGCATTCTTAAGCGCCTTGTTTTCCTAGATCTAATACGACCTGATCCCGACGACATGATGAGTCAGTGCTTGTTTTTACGCACGACCCCTATGTAATATCCTCTTTGCGCTTTTTCATAATCTGCTCTAGTTTTGCCCACCACATTTCATACTCGCTGCTTACTGCTAACTCGTCCAGCGTGCATGATCTTACATTTACTCAAATTGAATTTCATCTGCCATGCTTCAGACCACTCAACTAGCTTGTCCAAGTCAGCTTGAAAAACATCCTGATCATGTCTTCCTCTAATAATCCTGACAACTTTTAGATCATCTGCAAATTTCAATACTTTGCTGTCTAAAACTCTTCTCAATTGTATTTTCACCATATATTATAACAAGCAACGGGCCCAGGACATGAGCCCTGTGGAACTCCATCTTTGAGAACCTCCTTTCCATTGTGATTCTGCACCCATTAATAGTAACCTTTGCTGGGTCCTGATAGCCACACGTACTCTATCAATCAAGAATCTTCCCCCGATTCCAATGAATTTTAAGCTGCATTCCTTAGTCTTTTATGCGGGGACTTTGTCAAAAGCGTATTTTACTGAAGTTCAAAGATAACGAACATTCTAGCTTGATTTCCCTGATCAAAGCTCTTTGTTTACAACATCAAGAAGTCCAGAAGATTTAGTTTAAAGCAGAAAGCGGCCCTTCCCTAAAAGCCATTGCCTGTGACGAGTATCATTGATGAGCGGTCGCTTTGCTCCAAGAAATTCAAACAATCTTATCATTTCGATGATTGATTCTAGCACTGTTGGCAGACTAATGAGGGTCAGAACTAAAACCGGTCATGTAGTTTTCTTCCTTACTCTTCTATCTCCCTTTTCAATGAATCCCAGGAACACATTTTGCTTTTCCAATCAAGTGACGAAATTCTCCAGTCTCTGACAGCAAGTGATTTTTTTTGAAAATATTGATGGCATGAATGGAATCTGAGTAACTCTTCTTCAGCTTGCCCTAAAAACCTAGCATGAATCTTCATTGTCAGGGCGCCTTGCCTTGTTTGGTCTTACTTTCTTTAGACTATGCCAGAACAAGTTTCACTTTCTTATGCTACCTAGCTCTCCGTATAGTGGCCTCGTCCTCCTGGCAACTTGCGGTGGGCTGCAGTGCTGCAATATTACTCTGATCCCCGATAATAAAAACAGCCTTGGACTTATCATTAAGCACTTTTCAACCATGTTCATGTCCTGCAGGTACACTAAACAAACCATCATGTATTTTAAAAAGGACCTATATTTTTTGGGAAACTTTACTGCAACTTCGTAAAAAACTGAATAAGAACTTCTTACATCTGATTGGCAATGTACTAGCTAAATCAAGTTTCCTTTTGCCCTTTTAGCTGCTCTAACCTTTTTTCTTTACTGTATTCCTTGCTTCTGATAGGCCGCTGATTTATTCTCTAGTTGGTAGATGCCTTTAACAGGATTGCCAAATGCACTTCTTTTAAGGGCGGTGAATAGCACCCCTTATTCTGGGAGTAAACCAAAAACTGAAGTTTGCCCTTTCGTTCTGCTTCTCGTTTGTGCCTGGAGACCGGTATATGTTAATTCTGAATTTGGCTTAATCTAGCTTGAAAGCACTGCAGGCCTCCAAGCATCTTACAACGGCCATGCTACAGGCATCTCCAATATGTAATTGTGCGAGATCATTCTGGATGCTACTCAAAAAATCAGACCACTGATTGAAGTGGACTATGAAGAGGTGTACTCTTTTAGGCTATAGAACCTAGATGGATATTGAAATATTAAATACGCTTATTGTGATACTGGTTCCTAGACCTTCGCAAAACACTTTATGCACTAACTAGATTCTCTATTGTCTGAAGAAATACAAAGGTCAAGATGAACAATGTCTGGTTTGGCTCTTTACAAACTGATGCATAAAAAGCTTCCGTCCTCCAAAGTAATTGGCCTATCACAACCTACACTCATTATGTTTCCTAACTGCTATTACTTTCATATCCTTATTAAGTCTAAAAATTTTTGCCCATCAATAAGACAGCTGAGTACGAAAGTTTCTACGTATCTCCTCACAAATAACTCTTCTGCGCCTTCTGCTTCAGTTTGGGAGAGTCCTTGGAAGGTCCCTGATCTGTAAAATGCGACCAATCCTGCAAACTTTCCACTGTCTTAGCCGTTGAACCAATTTAATGTCCAACTCAAATTGATTCTACTCGTGCGCTTTACTTTCCCAGACGATCATCAAACATCTAGTTAGCCGCAATACAACGCTGGGATTTACAATACAAGCACTCCTCCCCCTGCGTGATCTCTGCAGTAATGAAGAACAATGGTACTTATACCCTTGCATAACTCAAATCCTGTAAGTCCTATCCGCTATTATACCCCTCACTAACCCATGTCTCAGTTACGCAAATGATATCCAGGCTTTTCAAAGGGCAACCACAATAATCACGTCCAAACTCATCAATTTAGATCCTGATTCTGGGCATTCAGTCGATTCGACAGCATGTTATATTATATTTTGAGCGTCTGCGTCTACTTCTGAAGAGAAGTTTATGATCACTGTTCCTATTTTGACATGAACTTTTGCGCATTGACTATTTCTTGAGTGCCCTACCTCGGTACTTAGGCGTCGACTCCAAAACCCCCCCCCTCCCCTCCCTCTAAAGTATTAGTTTCCTCCTGATCACCGTATCTGTATGCATCCCCAAGAAGACCACTCTGCACCCCCTCATTCTAGAATAAGTGTAAGAGTTCCACCCTCCAGCTATAGTACCACCATACTCAGTAAAAGTGGTCTCCATAGGTCTACATTATTTTCTACAACAGCCCCAGTCTTAAAAACAGACTAAATTTTGAACGGCAGCAGTTCCACACGCCAGAGTCTGTTGAGTAACCACTCAGTGGTACACCAACACCGAGGAAGGATACCAGTCACAATTACTGGTTTCCTGGTTCTCCCTTTAGCCTGCCTCGCCAGCACCAGGCTGCTCCGGCTGAATTCCTCATACAACTTTTACACTCTATCTGGGTCCTATAATCATCACCCCCACCTTGAATTCATAAGTGCCTCTGTGGGCTTACACTTTGCAGCTTCTTCCACAATGACAGGGCCGATATCAGCATATTTTTGCCCCAGGCTTAGGACCCACTACATCTGTCTCTCTGTCCACAGAAGGTTCTGTCGCCTTAAGGGCCTTACCCTTGGAATCCCCAACCCACTAGATATTTAACTTCTTTCTCATCACCTTCATCCTACAGACTCCAAACACACTGAACCTATTGGGATAACTCTAACTGGTGCGACAGGACCCATGGAGTTGTTTCTGCCTTGACCTCTACCCGTCCTTCTGTCCATGCCCTCCTGATCCCCTTCGACTTCTCCAAGAAACTCATTGACATACCACCCCTCCATTACCCAGTACCCAACCTATCCTTACTGTCTTGTAGGCCCCTAACCTTACTTTTCCTTATACCCCCTCACCTTATGTCCCTGTTCGCTCTGGAAACTACCACTGGTCTCTGATCCTGTAGGCTCCCTTTCTGATCCCCTAACCACAACCTGTGCATACGTTCACACGGTCTGGACCTGGACCTGGACACGGTCCGCCCCGCTCGCTGACGTCACCTGGCCTTGAGTGGTTGAGTGGCCTTGAGACGCATGGTTGCTTATTTGTTGCGGCGCCCTTAAGCCCCAATCATCATCATCATCAGCATGATTGCTTAAATGTATACATACTACATCACTCATGTTTTAGCTTCATAACATCGCTCAGCCTACAGCTGTGAGTTATGTTTGCCTCTCCTCTGAGCTGCCTGTCTGCGTCTGCGGTGTTCAGCCGGATTGACACCCTGCCTACCGTCAGACACGCGTCGGCTGCGGCGCTGGAAGGAGCACAAACTGAGCAAGGCGTCCGGCCAGCAGCGCGACATCATCGCCGAGTACGACACGCCCGGCTCGACGGCGTTCGCGCCGCTGACCCGCCAGGGAGCCGACGTCGACCACCTGCGGGGCCAGCCGCGCCGCCTCCAGCTGCCCTACCTGGAGACGCGCAGAGGTGCGGCGAGGGTCGGAGGGAGGGTGACGAGATGGATGGTTATTGGTGGGGGGGGGGGTTGGAGACGGCGGGGTCTAATGCGACACACAGGTGGCAGGGGTTCTTCGTCAACGAGGAACTTCCGTCAAACGCCGCCATACTTGTTCTGGTGCCATTCGCACAGGGCGTTGCCGTCCTTCAGCAGATTGCTTGTAAGGTTTAGACAAGGTTTAGCATACGTACCGACCAGTTCTACATCTCACACCAGACGCAGTGATAATGACGATGATTAGGACTTGGGACGTCGCTCTCCTACTACGCCAGGTGTGGAGACGCTCGATGAGGTGTACGGTGAGCAGCTAACGTCGTTCTCCTACTACGTCAGGTGTGGAGACGCTCGATGAGGTTTACGGTGAGCAGCTGACGTCGTTCTCCTACTACGTCAGGTGTGGAGACGCTCGATGAGGTGTACGGTGAGCAGCTGACGTCGCCAGTGATCCAGATGCCGGACCTGCCCGTCAGCCACCTGATCGAGCAGCGCTACTCCCGCAAGCACCTGCTGCAGAAGGAGCTGCTCGACGTCTACAGGATGATCAAGGTCAGTACCTCGTCAAGGGTAGAACGGGACGAGGGACATTTCAAACCCGCAGAAATGTGAACGCTTGTACTATATTAAATAGACGAGCGTACGTCGTGGAGGCCATTTGCTGGTGTTCAAATCACCTTCCATTATGTGATTTACAGTGGAAATGCCTGCTTGGCAGCATATTAAAATATGCCTAGCTTGACAGCGGTTTTGTCACAAAACTGTCAAAAATTCAAATCAACTGACGCCTGTTTGTCAGCCACCTTAGATGTCTCCGCCTGCCAAGGCATAGAGCAGCGGCCTGACTCGCCGTTTGAGCGGTCCCCATGCCAAGCACGCGCAGCCGTTTGTCCCCCACGTCTGACCGGCCTTCGACACACGGCAGGCGGAGCAGGAGCTGGCGGCGGCCGGCGGCGAGCTGTCCTCTCCCCGCTTCCTGGAGAAGATCGTGCACCCGCCGCCTCGGCCGGTGACGCCCACTGTGGCCGCGCCCGAGCCGCTTGACAGCGACAGGACGCAGGCGGCTATCTGCCTGCAGCGCATCTTCAGGAGGCAGGGCCGTCCAGATCAGGGTAAGCAGCAGGGTCCGACAGGTCAGGTGAAGGCACAGTCGAGGTATTGTGAAGGAGTGAGGAGTGTCAGTAGTTAAGAGGCTGCGACAGGACGAGAAATATGCTGTGCTCTGCGCCCACCGATTTTTTTCCATATGATGGCAAGGCGTTGTCGTAATTACCTACGTTTTTGCTGTAATTAACATTTTAGTAAATTGCTTAATTCAGTAGCATAACATTAAAGTAACATTTTAGTAAGTTGATTGTGCGTGGTTGAGTTATTGCGTAATCCATATCACTGCTTGTTTTACATACCAACAATAACTGTTCAAAAGCCAGATCGAAGCTCATGGCGCGTTCTATCCACCCGTCGCACTGCACGTCACACCACGCCCGGGCAGCCCCCCACCTCAGGATGTGTTTTGACTGTCCGGCCGCCGACAGATGGAGCGCGGCGTGAAGCGGCGGTACGACCTGATCCAGGAGCTGCGCGGCACACACGCGCTGCAGGACACCGCCATGGAGAATAAGGGCCGCGACCAGCGCCGCGTGCTCTGCATGCAGCGTATGCGGGACGTGGCCGGCAAACAGGCGAGTCAGGGCGGGGCCAACTGACAGGGCCGCTGGGGCCTGGGCAGGGACTGCGACTGACTGAAGCCGAGGATCAATCAAAACTGACAAACTGAGAGACACTGAAGCTGAATGGGTCTTCTGACGGTAGGATTGAAGAAGATTACCAAATTGGAGACAGTCACGCAGCGTTGGATTTCTGGCCGTTTTCTGGTCCGGTATTTTGCTCTCTTCAGTGAGTTACTCCCGTTTTGGCTCAGCCTTTCCGGGTTCAGCGAACTGGCTGCCGAAGTAAACACAGTTGTAGATGCAAACTTTTTGTTCACAAATGTTGTTATATTCTGAACTCCGCATATAATCAATTCTGTACTAAAGAATATAATAGGGTATATTTAGCGTGGTACGTACTTATTACTCGGAATTATGTATTATATTTAATAATCTGGGTATATTCTAGAGTTCAGAATATAACTCAGTTGTGCACAAAGTTTGCAACCCCACGGGGGAATGCGGCGGCAGCATGACCCGGGGATTAGCTTGACCCGAAGGGCTGAGGCCGAAACGAGGGTAACTCATTGAAGAGAGCAAAGTACCGGGACCAGAAAGCGGCCAGAAATCCAACGCTGGTCACGGGTGTACGAAACAGAGATTGCGCTGAGAGCAGTGGACGGAATGAGTGATAACCTGTGCAGTATAAATATTCATTTTAGGCTGATAATGATTGGGGTTTAAGAGCGCACCGACTGTTTTTGGTCACCAGGCGCTCATCCATTTGAAACTCAATCATTGAATACCCGACGAAGGATCTACCTATACGTATATGTAATAGGATATGCGCTCGTCCCGTACACATGATTGGATTGGGCAGCTGTCTCCCCCACCTGACACGCCTTGTCGCTAGACTGTACTGTAGTCAAGTCAAGTGTGTATTGTCCAAAAGTCACTTTCAGGACAAACGTCATTCGAATAAAAACACTGAGACAGAAAAAGCCCACATGGAAGCATATAACTGAAAACAAACACATAATGTACATAAATACTATAAGTGCGCTTCACGCAGTGGCCTAGAATGGTATCCGAGATTTGAAAGACGACTTTGACACCGCGTCTGTAACCGGCTCTGGGAGGCTGTTCCACACTGCAGCCGCTCTGTACTGCAGGGAACGTTTAGCCAGCTCTGTCCTAACCATGGGCAGGTCCAGAGCAAATTTTCGCTTTGTTTCGTTCGGCCTTTCGCTTTGTTTCTGTACCTGAACATCACCCCTGCCGCCCCCTCCAACAGGACCAGTACGTGGACGAGGCGCTGAGCAGGATAGAGGGCGCCGCGGTCGCCCGGCTGCTGGACCAGCTGAGTAACGAACTCATCCGGCTGCAGGTTAGTCAGTCAGCGGCTCACTGCTGCTGCCCCGCGGCAACGACCGCCTGCTGATGCCGCTAGGGTTTCTGACGTGAAACGTGCACACACGCCACTGTGGCGTGAACATGTTGTATCTCTACAATTTTAGCATATATATTATATATAGTAGAAAATATTGTGTCTGGTGATAGGTTAGGCCTGGGCTGCCCAGCCAGGAGCCGGCAGTCCTTGACGGTCGCGACATCTGGTCTCCCCCGTGCTGACTGCGTCAGGGGGGTAACTGACTCGCCTGTACAGCCCACTGACCCTGTTCCAGTGTCCGTTGCTTCTCAACCGGGGCGTGCCCGTCTGTACAGCCCCACTGACTGTCCAGTGACCGTGCGTCTCACGGGCGTGCCCGTCTTGTCACAGCCACTGAACTGTCCAAGTGAACCGTCGTCTCACGGGGCGTGCCCGCCTGTTACAGCCCAACTGACCTGTCAGTGGAGCCGTGCGTATCACGCCGGGGCGTGCCCGTCTGTACAGCCCCACTGAACTGTCCAGTGATCCCCGTGCGTCTCACCGGGGCGTGCCCGTTCCTGTTACACCCCAAACTAACCTGTCCCAGTGACCGCTGCGTCTCAAACCGGGGCGTGCCCGTCCTGTACAGCCCACTGATGTCCAGCTGACCGGGCGTCCCCCGGGCGGCGTGCCGTCTGTACAGCCCCACGAACTGTCCAGTGACCGTGCGTCTCACCGGGGCGTGCCCGTCTGTGCGTCTGTGTCCGCAGGAGGAGCGGAGAATCCAGGCGTTCGTGTTGATGGCAGAGCGGGAGCGGCAGCGACGGGAGGCGGCCGAGGCCGGACTGCGCCAGAGACAGTTCAGGAGACGCCGCGAGATGGACGAAATATTCAAACGGGTAACTCACAGGCGGTGGAAATCGGGATACATTCGTTTGTTATGTTGTGAGCTCTTGACATGCACTGCTATCTTCTGTATTAGTACCCAGCTGAACGTAGGTTAATACAGCGCTGCAGCCACACGTTGTGTGTTATTTCCTTCTTTCGCTGTTGTATTGTTAACACTTTGCTTGTAGGATTGTGTTTGCATAAACACCGCAACATTTAGGCTGAGCATGATGAACAACACTGACCAGCAATAATCGCGTCCCTGCTGTGTGCACCACAGACGATGAAGGTGCACCAGCAGTCGGTGGATACGTACCTGGAGGACGTGATCCTGGAGTCGACGGAGCGCACGGCCGACCAGCAGGCGCGCCAGCACGTCCGCGACCTGGCCGCACAGCTCAACGACATCGTCCACGAGCTGGAGGAACAGTGAGTGACACTCGCCGGGAGAGGGGAGGGGCCAGGGAGGTGGCGGATCAGGGACTTAGTACAGAAAACTAAAGTCAGGTTGCTGATTCATGGAACCAGTGCTGCGCTGTAAGCTTAACACGGCCGGGGGGGGGGGTGTCCCGTCTGTTTGGACATCGACTACCCGATTATCTGCAATTGTTTTACCTCGGTCCACCAGTTCCAGGTCACGTGAACCCACCAAAAAAATGTGGTATCCAAAGCACTGTTTTTAGCGATCTGGTTTCAAACTTACAGAATTTCATAAGGCTATTTATTGTACATACAATTTGTTTATCTCGGATTTGTTATTATATCGTGGACCAGGTCTAAAGGTCGGGTCAATTTCGACCTCCCTATATGAAGTCAATGGATAAAATATTCAACATGCTCGTATTCGAGGAATACGGTTATGATAGCAGCCCAATTCCTTCTGGGATCATGTTATTTGGCACCTATATGACCAAGGTGCAATTTTTGTTCAGTTACGGTCAACTACAGGTCAGCCGAGTCATCCGAGGTTTCACCAACGCATTGTTGGGATAAAATTTCGCAGAATGAAAAGATAGAGAAGTAAACCCGAAATACTTTGTGTTAGTCGCATCGAGACACATTCCAATACGCAACATGACTAACTTCGGTCACACACTTGACCTTGGACCTTGTCCAAATTTGTAAGTTGACCTAACCTGGCCAACGTGAATTGGGTCAAAAGGCCTTGACGAGACAAACACGATGGTGTCAAAATAATTGTTAATATCTTTATTATGTTAAATGTTATTAGCAAAAAAGCCTTGAACATTTAACGACGCCTTAGCAATGGAGCTGAGCTAAAATTTGAGGACACGTTCGCTATACAATTTGTCAAGAGCTTTTAACTTTGTTGACCGTTTGTTCATAACTATCATAATTCCTGAGATTTTCGGAGATTTCTGGAGCGATGTTCATTATTTGGAAAATCCGACCTTCGATGATCTCTTTATTGACTCGTGTCCCCAAATTTGGCGATTTGGGTGGAAAATGACCCCCAGATGAGAATCCCTTTCCACTCTCCTAGTAAAGTTTTTTTTTTGGGGGGGGGGCGCCGACAACTAAGGTCAATTTGCGCCCAACTCTCCTAGTGAAGTGAAAGTTTTAGTGAATTTTCCGCTACTATGATGAAATTGTGGTATTGATTTTGACTTGGTATGTTGATTTCTACATATCCACAATAACTGTTTGTACGTATTGGGAACAGAATTCAAATAGTATCATTTCCTACATCATTTCCAACATAATTTACCATTTGTATGGTCTTTTTTCTCGAATTTTACCCTATGACAAGCACAAATTGAATGTTGGGACATTGTGTGACATAATAAGACCGATATACTTTCGATCTCGTGCTATCTAACGACGATTTCTGCTTGTCGCTACGTTGGGTGGTTTACGATATCTTAGGAGGGGGCTCAAATCATCTCCCCCGACCGTGTTTGGAGCAGACCCCGGTCGTGCGCGTGTTAAACATCCTCTCTCGCCTCGGGTGTATACTGTATAATGAATTCTTCGTAGGAATATGGTCGAGCCTAATAGTCCCTGGATAACCCCAATGACAACAAAAATATATGTATAGCTTTGTAGTAATTCGTTTTGTATGTGGTGTTGGTGTTACTTTGGAGCTTCAGGGCCCCGCCATCCTCCCATCTTCATGGTACCACGTAACATCTTGTGTGTTATGTTGTTACTTTAACGCTTAACGACCATGGTAACGTTTAACGCCAGCTGCCGTCCTGAGTCCTGACCCCCCCCCCCCTCTCCGCATTCCTGCCAGTCCTCGGGACGAGTGGCAGTCGGAGGAGCTCGTCTCGGAGCTGCTGCACAGCTTCGTGCTGCCGGAGGTGCAGCGCAGCGAGACGCGCGCGCGGCTGCGGCGCCACCAGCAGCGGCACCTGGCGGCCGCGCGCGACGCCGTGCGCGCCGAGCTGGGCGGCACCGGCTGCCCGGCCGTGGACGCCAGCGCCGAGCAGCGCCGCCGCATGGCAGAGGCCGTCACTGTGGACAGCGGGAGGAGGGACGTTCAGGTACAGGCCGGCCGCAGCCAGTCGTCAGAGACGGAGACGTGAGGAGAGGCGGCGGAGTCACGAGCGAGATGGCCGTCTACTCAGTCGAGCCGGCGCAGCGTCCGTACACGGGCTGTGTGCAAAGCTCGAGGTGATCCTCCTTCGTAACGACCAACGGAACTAGTCAATGCAGGGAATTCTAGTCATGGTTTACCAGTTTTGTTTGTGTTATCGTTTTGTTTGTTCCTGGGACATCGCAACCTTTCCCCAAACGACCAACGTTCTGCTCTTGGTGTCTCCTTTTGTTATTTGTCCCTGGAGTCATGTTTCGTCGATGCATTAGCTTCATTTTGAACGACTTTTCAACATGATCCATGTCATTATGTACGAGAACATCGATCTTCAATCGTCAAGACGGAGAGTTCTATACAAACAAGTGCGATGATATCACGGGTGCTTGCACCACGCCTCTGTATTGGATCACGGATCTGCCACGTACACGAGTGACTAGACTCATATTAAGGAGCGCGCGGCGCTTTACGCCGTCGGTTAAAATCACTGTGCGATCATGTCTCCAAATAATTCAAATCACCCACCAATAAAATATATCACGACTCACGATTGTTTGGCTGCGTGGCAAGTCCGACAGTCACCTTTCATCACGAGTTCACCACACCATGTCGCTCCCCGGCCATCGCCACCATTTGGCACGCCGCGGGGTGAGGAAAGCGTTCCCCATTGCACGATACCGGCAGCCGACGTCCAATGATTGCCGGCAGCCGACGTCCAATGATTGGGTGGCCGCGCGGCCGACGTCCGCGACTGGTTGTCGGCGACGACGTTCGCCCGTAGGCGATGGAGCGGCGTCGGACGGATAGCGCGCCGCAGGGAAGTCGGGCGAGCACCAGACAGCTGCCGGGGTCGCACCGTCACCCGCTCACAGTGAGATGAGGGTCGGATACCGCGCCGCAGGGACGTCGGACGAGCACCAGACAGCTGCCGGGGTCGCACCGTCACTCGCTCACAGTGAGATGAGGGTGTAGATCATCCTGCGGAAAGGTCAGCATGGACGTTAGGCAGTGATGCTGGCGGGCACTGCGTTCTGGGGTGGGTTATCTCGAGACGGCTGACCCCGCTGTCCCCGGGTTAAACTACACGGTCTGAAGAACGGTCAGCATGGACGTCAGGCGATGAAGCTGGCGGGCATTGCGTTCTGGGGTGGGTTATCTCAAGACGGCTGACCCCGCTGTCCCCCGGGTTAAACTAAACGGCCTGAAGTCGACTTCTGACTGCGCACAACTGAGTGTGACAAAGCTGGACGACACGGATGTCCTAGCAAGCGTGGCGACTGTATACGCCACGCTCAAACTCCACTGTCTCGTATCAACACAGCGTCAGTACAAAGTTCGCTCGGGAATGTCGCGCAACACGTCGAAATCGCCGGTGTGGATAGAGAATAGAGGTCGGCACCGATAGAGAGACGTCCAGTTAATGCAACGTCACGGGAACGTTGGCGGTGAACTGATTACGTCACAAGACGAACAAACACTGGGATTATAACACCTAGCCAGTCTGATCAAACTGTTGCCGGCTGGTCTGGTTTTCACACATCGGCTCACTGGTGGACCAATGCTTCCAGCCATCATCACCCGTCAGGAAAGCAATGATAGCATTGTTTCCAAAGCAATTGTCAGTAAACAAGCAAGTGATAAATTGTCATCGTAAGATTCTCAACGCTCGCAAACTCGGCTGCGAGAAGCCTATCCACGTAGTGACTCATCACGTTTAAAAGATGATGCAATGATCAGAACCATCTGCGCCCACAAACGCAGACAAACAACACACCAGCAGGCAGCAAGACGCATGTGTACCCCCTATCCATATCGCACATAGGCACCGCCCCGGTACTCACCCGTATAGATAGTAGAAGAACGATAGCAAGAAGAATGCCAGCTTGATCCAGCCCTCGCGCTGACACTTGCTGAGCATGTCGGCGTTCATGATGCTGGTGGGGTCGTACAGACCGGCACAACTCATCACAGGCCGGGTGAGGTACCTGGCCAGCACGGGACGCGCAGTCAGTCAGAGGAGCTCGTCAGTAAATGGGGGGAGGGGATGGAGGTTACAGGTACACTGAGGGATGGAGGTGGGACTTGTGAGTTGTGAGAATTTGGAGGAGGCTCAGGTTCAAATGTGGGATGCAGCCGCAGGGTCCTAGGATTGGTTTGGAGCTGCTGGGGTGCGGAGTGGACAATGGAGTATATGCAGGTCACCGAAATATTGAAAATATTATGTGTCAGAGAAAGAGTATCTTTTTCTGATCATGCTTGGTAACTTCAATGTTTCATCCGAAGCCTAGAACATGCTTAAATCATTAATTTTAAAGTGCGCCTGGCGAAACACAAACTTGCGTAAAACCGTACTACGGCGAGACACCGCTTCAGGCGGTTGTTGACGTCACAGGCTATCACTTCCACGCTCGGCTTATGTTGAAGAGATGGGAGCTTCATCAGGAAGCAGCGAGTTGTGGAGTACCTGCTGTCATCGCGTAAAAAAAAATTCACCGAATCAGCTCAATATATACATTTTCTTTTATCTCACTTTCTTGAATGATAATGCATTGTAATACCAGATAAACTGACATCAACTTCTGGGCTTACTAATTATATCCAACTGATACCTGCTGTTAATAGTTTGTTTATTCTCACAAGACGAGTGTCTGCGTCTTTACCTTGCATTGATTTTCATTTTGACTATTTAATTTGGAAAACGTTCTTTCTTGCTTCAATCTTTTTCTGTTTCATTTGTACGCTTAGGTAATTTGTTGCAGTAACACGCTTATTTTATTTAGAGCCTACCAAAGTTTTTCGGCTTTTTCCTTTATAACTCCTAACATTAATGCAGACCAAAAATGGAACAAATGAAAATTATGCATCTAGTTTTACTCAACCAAATGTTTATTTTTTGCTGAAAAAACAACTCAGCATCCCAGAATCGAGGCTCAAAGTGAATCTCCTATCTCTAAAGCATTAGCGACAGTCAGCTTGCTGCAATAGCCTGTTTGACGTCACCAATTAAGCTACGGTAAAACGCTCTTCTTGTTTCGCCAAATTAAAATTTGCAAATTGCCAAGTAGAACGGGAGTTGTTATTAAAAAAAGATACTATTTTAAGAACTAGTAGAATTATTTTCTCTTTCGTTTAGGTGTATCTTTCTCACAAACGTGCATTATACTCCATTTATATATAAAAATATTAGCATAGAGAATGGAAATTCAACAACAACAAAAAATACGTTCTGCGCTTTATCCTCATCAGAATTAGTTATTAGCTTTGACAATTTGTACCGGTTTTTCCCTCCACAGGCTGTCCATATCATAACATCCATAATCAGTAACAAGATTCCATTTATCCAATGCAAAGAGTGGAAAATGCACAGTAACTCGGGAAAAAAAAGTGGACAAATAGTATCGATAGAGTGTCATTTTCCATCAAAATTTCCCAATTCTAGGACAATGGATGCAGGTACAGGCAGGAATGTTTTAAATCAAATATGTAAATTCTGAAGATTCTCGTAACATTTTGCATACATGCATGGATGTAATGAGTACAATACAAAATCATGCATACTGTAATAGGGCATAAGTTGATGATAGAAATCATTGCATAGATTGAAGCATTGCAATGTGTCATGACTGACTAACAAACGCCAACAACTCAAAAAGTCTCGTTTAAATTATTTCAAAATGGCCAGCTATAGTTGCTGTTTGGTCAACGCACTCATGCAGTCCTGTATATTGGAAACATGTAGCAGTTGGTGGCACACAGAATCACAAATTGTACATTGTGCCATCACTGCAGCCAAGGCCTCACCTGTTAATGTTGTATGCAATCAGAGGCACATTCAGAAGCACTGTGAACCACTCCCCCGCCATCAGGAATACAAAGTTGAAGACGATGTGAATTAAGTACTCAGGAAGCACCAGCTGAAACATGTTCAGCACAGTCAGACATGTCAGCTGAGGCACACTATGTCAAATGATCAGATAAAACATTATGTCACTAACATAACTGAATGCAAAACGTTATTATCTATTTATACGATGTTGAAATGGAGACTAAAAAACAGTTAATTAACGATTTATTTATAACTTAGTACATGAAGGACAAGTGACATCAAAATAACAAATAGCATTGCCAACATACTTACTGGATTAAGACTGTTGCACTGATCAATTGGGTTCTTGTAGTCAGTTTTCAGCTCATCAAAGGCTATGATCTGAAAAATAAGTTTGTTATAGCGATATGAAAAATATCAAAGCTGAGAAAGCACTGAACACCTCAGCAGATGCATAATTCTGTCATTCTCTGGGATTATCAATGTAATCAGTATTAGCCAAAGGGAACTGCACACACTGTGATAACATCAGGGTTGTGCTCGACTCATGAGTCATGAGTCAAATTTGACTCAAATATCACCCAAGTGAGCCAAGTCAGAGTTGAGACAGTAAAAAATATGTTATTGATTCAAGTCAGAGCTGAGTCACATAGATATACTTTCGTTTGAGTCAGCTGAGTCAAAGTTGAGTCAACTTATTATCTTGGGCCAAGTGAGTGATTGGAAGCCGTAGAACTGTCAAGATATGACAGATTTAACACTGCGCCTAGTATGCCATTACATGGAAAGTATCGACATATACATATTTCCGACCGCACCCCCTCCCCCGTCAACATTATTATCGGTGTTGTTGAGTTAAAAATGAGTCGACTCAACTTTGAGTCAACTTATTTTGTATTGAGTCAGAGTTGAGTCAGGGGTAAAGTCAGAGTAGAATGAGTTGAGTCAGAGTCGAGTCAGGTAAAAACATTTTCTCAGACACTTAAGTCAGAGTTGAGTCAGAGTCTTTCAGAAATGAGTCAGAGTCGAGTCATTCGGAAACATCTGAGTCGAGCACAACCCTGGATAACATGATAACACTACATCGTGAGTCATGATAGTATGACTGCAGATGTCATCAGCTCCCTAGTCTCACATTGCAGAACTGCACGTAGCTAGGCAACTCAGTAATACTAGTGCAGGCCTCACACAAGCTGCAATATATGTCACTGCGCAAACAGTGTCCGAAGATTCCATTTTGGCTTGGGTGTCATAGTGGAAAATTAGAGCCCAAAAGACCATGATAGTGAAAAATTATATAGAAAATGGTACGATATTGACAACTGCTTTATAATGAAAAGCAGTCGCTTTCATTGAAATCAAGCATTTTTAGTCAATATTTATTTGTCAGAATCAAAATCACAATTCATAATTTGGGAATGGAAAATACACTCCCAAAACGGAGAATGAGAGTGGAAAACTATTCACAGTTGGGGTTGGTCATCTCCCCCCAAATCTGACTAGATTCGGACAGTTCATGGCAAAAGTTTCAAATTATAAAGATGCGGTCCGATTAGCCCCATGGATATTTCTGGACAACTAATTTATGTTATGCCACAGGGTAAGGGTTTGTCTACAAGATGGTCTGTAGGGGTCCAGGGGATGACAACAGCCCCTGTTAAAACCACAGTGCAGCAAGCAAAGCATTCTAAACGTAGATCTCAGCAACTGTAATAGCTGAAAAAGTTAGTCAGGTTTGAATATGCTATCACAACTGTTTCCACTATCACAATATCATAAATAATCCAGCAATTTATGCGATGAGAAATTACATCTTTTACAATTTCCTTTAGTTTTCTGTAGGCAGCTTGTTATATGACAGCTTGTGTGACACCTGCCACAGAGAACGGATATCCCTTCTCCATGCACCTGCGCTAGTAATAATGGCAACTGATGCCAGACTGGTTATTTATTTGACTCAGATTGAGTTGATTGGAATTTTTGCAATCAAAATGTCTTGAAGAACCAATTCACCACCAGCTTTGAGTTTTCATGGAGCATGATTGAATCAAAACCACAGACTGTGCAATGATATTTCAATGGTGAATCAACACGATTTGATAAAAAAACAAAATTTAATTCTTTGAATAGGATAGAATCATTTCTCAAAATGGTTACCCATGCATCAAACAGTGACTGAATCATGCATTTTCCTAAATGAATCATGATTGAATCCTTCCAAAAAGTTGAATCAATAACCAGTATAACTGCTGCTGAGCCACCAGACAGATGTTGGTGAAGCTCTTCAACCAAACAGGGCTGTAGCTCAGTGGGAGAGCGCTGGACTTCTGACCCATCCCGGGTCCAATCTTACCAACTCGCTTTTATGTTTAAGTATGGCATCCCAGACAAACAGCTGACTGCATACCCATATATGGTCTTGGTGGCATACTTGGGGGCATTGACTAGCATTGGACTAGTATTTAGATACTTGCCACTAGATGTCATTACATATGGCTGATTCATTCCCCATGTCTTGAACTGTGTCTGCTCTTAGTGGTCTTCAGCTTCATATGCCATCCATTGTGCATAAAAGAATAACAGCCTTTACCTGAGTACCAGCTTTATCTAAAAATGCAATATCACATGAAATATGCAGCATTTTCCTATTCTCTGGTACTATCCATGTATTTAATATTCGCAGTTAGATAGCAGTTATGCACTGACAGCATTGATGACACTTGATAAGGCTGGGCTGTGGTAGGATTGGGCCATGTTAGTGGCAGCCCAGGATCTAGTCACTTCAGCGCTCGCTATTTGCTCCTGACTGGGATGACCTGCAGCTGGTGGCAGTGGTAACACATAAGGCCAGGTGAGATCAGTGAGCAGGCGGACCTTGTCCAGGTATGTCCGTGTCGGGCACATGCAACTTTCGCTTCCAAATTCTGCTGGCTGCCTGGAATTGCCCGATCGGAGAGTAGGAGTCAGGGCCTGTGCAACAGGCTATGCTGTGTGGGTCCTGACCTCGGCAATCCATCCATTAAAATGACCCAGATTAAATTTTGAAAAAGTTTCTGGAGTGACCACCTGGATTACCACGACTCACTGGAACATTCTGGGTCAGGGACAGCGATTCTGTCAATGGGTTCAAGTACAACTACTGACAACTGCAACAACAATAAACACTGGTCAGAGCTTTCATGCCTGGCTCTGACTTCAAAATATACAAGTAATCATATTTGATGAGAGAAGAGCTTGATGAGCCTGAGTAAACCAGGCACCAAAATGTGACTTACATAGAATCATGTCATAGGATAGGAGGTATATTAAGGTAAGGTACTACTTTTACAAGGCTGAACACACTCAATGCTCACCTGAAAGATGGAAAAGAAGATGAGCACGGCATCAAATATAAGAGCCATGATGTAAGAGAAGGCAACAAAAGTGAAACCCATTTTCAGGTGTTTTCTCTGGCTTGTTTCACTCAAATCTTTCTTATTAAAGAAGAAATGACAGGGCCCAAAACCACTTCACGGTTAAGGGACCTTGCCGTTCACCAAGTTCAAACAAAAAGCAATGCAGAGCTGTTTCTGTTTCTTGTACGTAGTCCAGTAGATTAGCAAAGCAACAGCAGCAACACAACAGTATCAGTATAAGTAGGTACGACAAGTCGAAGTAGTCCGTAATTTCAATTTAAAATGTTTTCAAAATATGTCAAAGCCTACGTTATACTTTTTCAAAACGATTCAAATTGAAGGTAAAGACTATCACAAAATGAAAATTCCTATCAAGAAAACAACGACCTAAATTAAGAAATTGGACCGAGAAAAACACTAATCCCTCTCTCTTTGGGCTTGTTGTCAGAGAGTGAAGCTTGGGAAAGATCAGGCCGGCCCCCAGTCTGTTGCCCCCAGTGTGTTGGTAGCTTCCAGCTTTGGTGACGTCACCAAAGCATGAAGTATTTTTTCTCCCTTCACTAATGCTAACCCTATGGAAGGTACAGTAATTTTGGAGAAAATTCAAAAGCTCTGTTAAACAATGAGGTAATAGCGGGATGATGGAAGATATACAAGTCAATGTGAAATCATATCGAAGAGCTCCAAGAGTCCCTTTTTCTATAGATTATCGCGGTGTGCTTTGCATTTGGCTTGTACGAAAACATGCTAAATATGGTCTTACGTGAAAGGCTGCTTTCCTAGCACACGTAATGACGGCCCCTACCCTCCGAGGTCTTTCATAAACAGCAGAAAAACTGCGGCACGCAGCGCCACAAAATTTGGCACAACTGTTGTAGCATAAATTACGCACATACTGTGAAATTCTTAAACCTTTGACCTCTACTAGGTGAACTCAGGTGATTCCCAGGTCGTACGTATAGTTTTTCTTCAATAACTCTTTACCAAAACAAGATGAAGCGGTGTGGTTTTCACCATTGCATTGGGCTTGTCAGTTTCAAGACAAATCAATTCGTGTTAAAGTTGACCAATTGACCTGACCTCAAGGCAATGTGTATATTTGCATTATCAAATCACGCTATCAAAATAACGAATGAATCTTTCATGCCATTTCGATAAATTTTCTTCCAGATAAAAAATCGATGAAGCCGCAGATATGGTAGCTATACGATATGTGGCGCACTAAGTAGTGACTCAGGGACTCAGGACAATATTTGTGTTGACGACTCGCCCAGTTTTGCTTTTACCGAATTTTTGTACTACCAGTCAAATATATATTAAGAGAGATTCTACTCTTTATTTTCCTTAATTTCCAGACCGTTAGCTATCTAAAATAGTAACAATGAGTGAGGAAGACAAAGCTGTGCTGCTCATGCACGACGCTAAGAAGAAATTGGAGTCTTCGAAAGGCTTCTTGGGCGCTTTGTTTGGGTAAGATGGTTCAGGTTGTTCAAGCATTACCATCGAGACTTGTGGTGCATCCCCTCAACTTTTCGAGAATTTAACATGACGCTTATGGTCATCACAAGGGTTGATCCAGGATTTGCTCAGGCTAGGGCCCGCTTTCCTGAGGGCGGCATATTTCCTCAGTGACAGGCGTCCTAAGTGCTGTTAGGACTTTGGCACCGCTACTAGCGCCTTCGCTAGCTGATGTAACAATGATGTCACAGAAACAGACGCAGCTGAAATCCAACCGAGAAGCTCTTCCACTCTGCTTCAGCCTTAAGGGGTATACTATTTCATTTGTGTTTGTTTTCATTTGTTAGTAGGAATTTGTCTCATGCACCACTATTGGAACACATCTGCTAGCACTTTTGCCATTTATGCTATTTTCCACTAGCAGAAACAGAAACTCTGCAGGCTCTATGGTTCCTATCATGTCATCCTTTTCTGGCTTTTCATGACCTGGTTGCCATGGAGAACAAAAGCGCTACTTGACTTGACTTAAGATGTACGGAATTCAGATAGGCCCTTTGCCTTTAGTATCCGTTCCAGTCGAGCATCCTGGGTAGTCTTTCTAACCGTCTGCATGAGGGATTGTGTGCATAATGCGCGCCCAATGTGCATCAAGACGGTTCTTAAACTGGTTCATTGTGTCCGAGGTGACAACTGCTGATGGTAGGCTGTTCCAATCGTTCACAACTCTGACAGAGAAGGCGTTGCATCGGATACAGGAGACTGCTCGCGGCTTGACCAGCCGCCACGGGTGTCCTCGGGTGTCCCTGGCGACTGATGTGTC